>BRDA01059026.1:28854-60276 GCA_036984385.1 Crenuchus spilurus
TATCAATATTGTGATTGATATTCATTTACAACCTACCTCACATGAGCATTACAGGGCCTGTCAACTATTTCAGTTTCAGTCACATGGCTGTTCTCTTGCAGGCGCCCTGTGAGTGATCAGCTGCATATGCAGTGGAAGAGCAAAAAAATATTTTAATAATAATAGTGAATATACAGTATAGTGAAGTCTTACATTAATGGTTTGTGTTAGAAAGCTAAAAACAAAAATTGCTTAACATTGTCACTGATTAAAATGATTGCAATATTTGATAATATTATTTCGAGGCCCATGGCTAATTCACTGCATTTAATTTTTCATAAATTAACTTTTGAAAGTAGTAAAATAAATGTTAAAGTCAGGGCAGGGTGAGGGGAGACATGTAAAATCATGGAAACTGTTACAATATGCACATCCAGTTATTGTTATGGTTTCACAAGTTGTATTCTTTGAGCTAGAGTAGAATTACACTCCTGCAGAATGTTCTTCTAGGTGGCTGATTTTGTCATGATAATGACAGCATATCATAATACTGTCCTCATTCATTTGGCACTGTGCAGACACAATACATTTTGGTCTAGTGCTGGAAAATATTTGCTTAAAAAGATCTTGTCAGAGTGAAAGATGCACAAATGCTCTCAAACTCTAGTTGCCATACAGCTTGATGACAGGTGAAATTTTCCTTGTCATTGTTCTGAACATTTCATTTTGCGTGTGTGTGTGTGTGTGTGTGTGTGTGTGTGTGTGTGTGCATGTGTGCGTGTGTATGGTTGTGTGTGTATGTTTGTGTACCTGTCCATCAGTGCGTACGCTACATAGGCACCTCTGACACTCTGAAATCAGATCAAAAACACCACCGTGCCTTACATCACACACCACATGGCACCAGAGAGATGCAGATGCTGCCAAAGACAAACACACACACACACACACACACACAGCAATGCTGTCCTCCACTCTTAATAGCTCCCTCTGTGCCCTGTTGACCAGCAGTGGTGCAGCTGCTGTCACTGTCGTAAAGCTTCAGTCTCCTGCTGCTTTAAAAGCACCTGCTTTTCCTCTTTGGCCTTTACCTGTAATGCATCCTAAAACTTTATACTACCTATAAAAACAGACAGAGGATGCTGCAGAGTGAAATAAGCCATAAACTTGTGTTTTTATTGGAACAATGTCAGTAAATGTGGCCAATATGATATATCTTGCTTTGATGTGCTTTGCTAAATATATAACAGGTGACTAGTGTAAGTATCATGAAAAGGTTTACAACTATAGAGACACTATGAACAACAATGACTGTATGAATTGTCATGCTATTTGTTGTTATTCATGTGCCTTTATTGTTTTTGCAGAATGTCAATGCTGGGAGGTATGTGTGAAGCATAAAATGGTCTACCAAGAGAGCTTTCTTTATTTATCACTACCAACATCACATATAAAAACTATGTAGGCTCAGTAGTCTTTTTGAATTGTATATAAAATAAGTAGTTTTGTATTTTAGACATTAGAGCTGTGTATATGCAAAAATCTGGCAATGTGATTCTGATTCAATATATTGTGATGTAAGAAAGACTATATATTGCTTTTTTTTATTTTTTACTCAGATTGTCTCCTAATTTTATAGCAGCCAATTGACCCGCCCCTTTTTATCAACTGTCCCTATCACTAGCAATGCCCCTTACTCTTGGGAGGGGCCTGACGAGTACAGGAATCTTCTGATATGAGTGACATCAAGCCCCTGTTTTTCATCAAGCCGAACTGCTGCCAATACATTGCCACCGTAGTAATGCCGTACCAAACACACCGTAGTAATAGTAGTGCGTTTGGAGGAAAGCGCAGATTCCCAGTTCTGATGGATTGCCTGACAAACACCCGAGTCAGTTGGCATTGCTAATAGTGCTAGGGAGAGTGCGCCATCTTACCCACCTGAAGACAGAGCACGGGCAATTTTGCTTTCTTGATGGCAAGCAGCACAATCGGTATTCAAACTTGCGATCCTTGGATGATAGAGGTCTGTTAGACCTTAGTCTGCTGAGCCACTAAAAGTCCAATTTAAATCAAATTTTAATAAAACACTGCATTGTTAAACTGTGCACTGAGTCTAAAGACTGAATATGGATTACAGTACTGCCATCTCATGGTTGGAGGTTTAAACATAAAATTAATCATTCTTTGCCACCAGTGTAATGTTAACTATTATTTAAATATTCAATACTGTTTTTGAGTCTCACTACAGTGTCACAAAGTTTACAGTACTCAAGTTGATATTTTCATGCATGCCTAGCAGACATCTTTGAATGTTTGTTTACGCTGACTAAATTATGCAGAAAGTTTAAAATATTGATGGAATTCCCCTTTAATGCTGTTGAAAGATTTGTGAAGATCTGGGTATTTAGCTGTACTGTGTTCTTTGAATTAGTAGAAATGCCAGTCATAGTTCTTGAATATGAGCCCACCACAGTTTATATGCATAGGTATGATCAAGTATACATTATTTTACCACATTAAAATTCATTACTGAAACAATGCTTCACATAACTTTTATTTGGGATTTAAAATAAATCTTTTGTTCTGACTGTTTTCTGAACATGAAGCCTTTGTATGCAAGTATCTGTCTGCCAATATTAGCTTCCACTTCACTACCCCGCTCTATTTTAAGAATCGTCTTTTCTAGCACTCATAAATATAATATAGTTCTAACAGCAGCTTCCTTTTCCCAACTCTCAAATGTCTCTCAGTTTGTTCATGTTGTTGGCCACACTGCTGCATGACCTCACTTCCTCATGAATACACCTCTTTAAATAAAGCATCTCTGTCATCCTGCTTACATTAAACCATATGTGCCACTCACTGTCCATAAATAGACATGTTTTGTTCCATAAACTGAAAGTTGGCATTCATTGATTTATTGTAGCTCAGGGATAAAAAAAATTCCAAATACCTTCAAGTTTCCTGTCTCATGATAATTAAGTCAGTGTGATGCAAAGCCCAGTTGTTTCTATCCTGTGATGTTGTTATTCTGGACAGGTTTTTGCCTATATGTCTCACAGGCAGACCACTGTGTTACACAGTGGCTAAAGCTCAAATCCGGGATTGTGCCATATGGGAGACGATGGGGTGAATGTGGAGAGTTTAGTGGGGATGTTGGCACCTCTAAATACTCCTTACTTGAGTACTACTTAACCTTCTGGAGTCTGTGTTCCCGCCAGTTGCATATTGACAAAATTCCACAAAAACGCTTACATAACTCTGTAAAATTTTATCCTAGAAACAAAACTAAACATACCCCGGAAACCTTAAAGGTTTCACTTTTCAAATATATATAGCTTGAATCGTTTTAACATACCTGTGCATCTTCAAAAATTAGAATATTATGAGTTTATTTGTGTTCATAATTTAATTCAAAAAGTTGCAGTGTCATATTTTTATTCATTACACAAAGTGACACATTTCAAGCTTTTTTAACTATATTGCTGATACAGTTTGAATAGTAGCTTATTCAAACTTGAAATTAAATATTCTATTAAAACAATAAAAAAGGGAAGAAATGTTACTTTATGTGAAATGAATGTAAAATGTAGGACAATTTACCTTTTGAAATGAACAACAATTAACTTTTTCATAATATTAAAATTTTTTGTGAACTAGCATAACATTTTACCTTTTTGAATTAAAATCTACATTTTTCAAGATGTTCTTATTTCTTTTTTAAATACTATCTAATAGGGGAAATATACATTGGCATGTTATCATGGTACTATTAGTATGATTAATATTACAGTGGGAAAATTCTGGACACTTTCAGAGCTTTTGCCTATTCAACTTAAAGTTTATAATATAATATTAAATAATATTATAATAGAAAATAATATTATTTTCATCACATATAGGATTCTGATACACCTACCTCTGCTGCATCTATACAATATGTCTGATTATATTAGGTTATAATAGATTATATTGTATTGGCAAGAACTTAGGCATACACTGTTGATTTTGATATGGAGGTTATGATTTAGCATTATCATATTGAGATACTGTAAGAGGGATGATATGTTGATAGTATATATACTTTTACCATCTTTTGCATTAGCGGTGCCCCTTTACACTACTTGTTTACATTAGAGAGGAAGAGTCTAATGGCTGAAGATTGATTATGACACTGTTGTCTAGTGGTTGACAGTTTAAACACAACACAAAATGAACCGATATATAAACTATTCAATACAATATTGTGATAATCAAGCATATCAAAAGGAAAGGAAAGTGATGATAAATTTAGCAAAGTATAATTTTCATTTATTAGATATAGTAAAGGCCTTTGTTGTCTGAAGGCCATTATAGGAAAGGTATATTATAAAAAAAGTTACTGTTCCATTGAGGCCATTTTTTGGTCACTGAATGGGTTTCCACTTTGGCCACCCATATATGAGGACCACTTGAGGGGCTACTCCAATGGAGGGTCAAATGGAAGAGGGAGGTTATGTGTTGCCCCCCTTTGCTGTCCTGGCCTCCTCAGCCATGAGAGGCTCTCAAGCTGGCCACACACTGAGCCATTACGGCCTCATTTAAAGAGTCACCCGATAATGGGGCTCAGTAGGGCCACCCTGCTGTCTGCCTGTCCTCCACACCACAGTGTGTAAGTACAGTCTCATTCAAGAGACTTATATAAAGCAGCAAGTGCCCATCTAATAGCTGTGGCAATTACAGTTAATACATGTCCTGGTATTAGAAACAGCAGGAGGAAAGAAAGGGAGGGATGTTGTAGTCCACTGGTGGCAGCTCTACCGTCTTCAGTTTGTCACAAAGCAGAGACACCTGAGCAAAACTCTAGTCTTGGTACTAGATGCCTTGAGTTCTGTTATCTTTGAAATCCAGTCCATGTTCCAGCAGTTTAATAAAATCCAAAATACACTATATGTCCAAATGTTTGTGGACACCCCTTCAGCTACTTAAATTGCACCCTTTGCTTATAAACACATGCACACACAGTTTAAGTCCTTGTAAAGTAGTATTACCAATAGAATCTGACTCTCTGGAGCAGAACATGAACCTGTTGGCATCCTTCCTAATGCCAGGCGTGGGCTAGAGTGGTATAAAACTCCCCCCAGCATTGAACTGTGGAGCAGTGAAACTGTGTTCTCTCCAAAAATGTTTCTCCATCCAGTACTTTTGGGATGAGTTGCAGAGTTGGGGGGTGAGGTGGAGTTGGGATCGTCCAACATCCTGACCTCAATTGCTCAGTTGCTGAATACAAATTCTCACAGCAATGCTCCGAAATCTCTCTACTGTGAGAGGAAAGACAGTCACTCCAGTTAAAAGCAGGATAATGTCTTATTTAATGCCCTTGATTTCAGAAGAAATGATGAGCAGGTGTCCCGATCGTTTTATCCAAGTTAACAGAATAAAACAAGACATCTGAAATGAAATGAATGAAATTTACTGCTGTCTTAGGATGTCTAGTGACTCTTAACTATCAGCAATTTGGACTTTTTGGAAAATATCATTAAAGAAAGGACAGCACATGTGTCTCAGTGCTTCAGGGATGTAGAGATTTGGCACTGTTCTCCATCCTCTCTTCTCTCATCAGAGACTCTGTCAGCTTCATCTGCTGTATCGTAGCTGTTCCATTCTGTTTATTCCTGCCCCTCGTTTCGCCTTGCCCTGTTCATGCTTCATTGGCCACAGCTCTGGTGTATGTGTGTGTGTGTGTGTGTCTTTGCTGGTGGCGGGTCAGAGGGAAGAAGCTCTGCAACATGAGCTGACAGCAAAAGCTCAGGGGTGCTCTGTAGGGGTCCCCTGCTCATATCCACTGTCTCCTACTATATGTCTGAATCAGGCCATTTGGTGAGCTCAGAGTGGCGCCGGGGGAGACGGGGGGCTCTGAGGAGTCAGAGCTGGAAGCTGGCAGTGAGCTGAATGACAAAAACATCATCTCACACACATTATAATGTTGCATTAGACAAACTGTACCACACTGTTGTGCAGCTTTTAATGTTGTTATCTGTTTGCAAACATGTTTCTTACTGCAGTAACATTATACATTTCCTGTCAAATGTTTGGGGACCAGACAGTTTCTAATACAAGAGTATTTAATATAGGTGACCTCGCCAGGGAAAACCAGGCCAAAGTCACTCGGCAACTTATTGAGGTATTGTGTAAATATCGTGTCACTCACATTAGCGACAAAACTTAGCCACTCTGTATTATTGCTGTAAATGAAAGATAACAGTCTCAGATATCTATCGGAGTACATATTTTGATCAAAAACAAAACTTAAATTCACAAAAAAGTTGTTTTGAAAAAAAACAATAAAAAAAAAAGAATGACTTTGAGCTGGTTTTCCCTGGTGGGGTCACAATAAGTTTGAAATTATGTGACATTTTAAAGACTAACCGAGTTTATTTTGTGAACAGCAATACCACACAAGAATTTGTGCAAGTACTGCTTTGAGAATAATGCCAAAGGCCACACATTTTATCCCCTTGTTGTGTTGTCAGCACCCATCAACACTGAAACCTCCCTGCTGTTTAAATCACTTCTGGGCCAGAAGTTTCAATATGTGCTTTTAGCAGTTGTTTGGAAAATAAAACTGTCAAATCATTGTACAGGAAAAAATCTGCTCTTTGTACCAAGGAATGCACTTTTATAAACATGTTACTGAGCACTGCAAAATATCTGTTTTATATAATGTACTAATATTTATACATTTTATTTACTTATCTTTAATTAATTAAGGTGTCCTTAAATTTTTTATGCGCAGTGTACAGACATTCTCAGACGTTTTGTTACTCCGGGTTACATTTTTTCCTTTGTTTTGTAAGGATCAGTTTACCAGAAAATGAGTCCAGGACTAAATGTAATCCCTGTCTTAGAAACTGGCCCTGCCTAGCGCTGCCCAGGCTTCTACAGCAAGGGTGCCCAATCTTGGTCCTGGAGATCTACCACCTGGAGAGCTCAGATACACCACACCTGACTCTTAATATTCAAATTGCCCTGAAAACCTTTATTACCTGAATCAGGTTAGATTAAGGCTGGAACTAAACTCTCAGGGTGGTAGATCTCCAGGATCAGCATCAGGATTGGAGAGCCATGCTTTACAGAGAACAAACGTCTGCACATTTCTGCACATTTTACTGTTTGTACATTCAAGTTTGTTCCCTGTAGATTAAAAATGCCATTTTGCAAGGGTGTCTAAACTTTTGCATATAATTATCCTGCACTCAGTAAACTTTTTAGAAACAAATACATGTTATTTATAACCATTCATCTTGGCATTAAGTGTCCCTTTCTTTGATGTGAACAACAAAATGTGTCATTATAATAAATTCTAACAAGTATAAATACAGAAGCAAGTAAATGTTTGGAGTAGTGCAGCTAGTTTGAAGTTCCAAATGTTTTCCTTGATGCTCCTCAGCCATCACATGGATTTATTAAATTCCTCAGCAGCACATCTGATTTAACATAATGACGTATTGATTAGACGTATTACATACTGGATGATACAGATATTACTTCACTGCTATAAAGAGATGCTTGGAAAGAGTTAAAACAACATATTAGCATACAAACAATTGCTGTTTTTTATTATTATTATTATTATTATTACTACTACTATTATTATTATTGTTATTATTATAAGTATACTCTAAGTAGGAGTAGTAGTAGTAGTCATATTTGATGATGATGATGATGGTTACACTTATATAACGCCTTTCTCAAACCCAAGGACGCTATACAATCAACACACTCCATTTACACACACTCAATCACACACACTGGCGAGAAGCGGCAGTCAATTGTGCACAGCGTACTCTCAAACGGAAGCGACCATCCACCTGGAGGACTGCATCGAGTACTAGGGGATCACCCAGGACAGAGTGCCAACCATATCTGGGCAAACATACACACATTCATACACAGACTTACACATTCATTCACACACACCAGGGTAAATTGGTGTTTTTGGACTGTGGAAACAGGAGTCCCCGGAGGAAACCCACGCAGACACGGGGAGAACATGGAAACTCCACTCAGATGCGGACACGAACCCAAGACCTCAGTGCTGAGAGGCGAACGTGCTAACCGCTAAGCCACCGTGCCACCCAAAAATATTTATGCTAATATTACTCTTTTCTGAGCATATTAAGCTCTACTGCCCAAATATATGGCTTTTAAAGCTATCTTTCTAAAGATGTCTCAAAGTTTTACACAATACTGTATGTCACTGTAATACATACTAAAAAGTAGAGCTGAGCGATGGCCAAAAATTTTATCACCCATAATTTTTCTCTATTGATCAATCTCGTTAATTATCACAATATTAAACTTTCTAACACTGTCATAGTTTTAAACAACATCTTTCTAAAAACAGACAAAATTCATGAAATGTTACTATTTAAAATATTAAAATGTTTATTGCCAGAACATAATATTGTAGCGTCCGGCTGGACGCGTTGAAAGGATGGACGAGAAAGACGTTTACAGTCTTCGTTTTATTGTTGAAACTTACAATGAATGCTGTCGGCCGCAGCCACTCCAAAATAACAGGCTAGAGAACCAAGCTAACAGGCTAATGCTAGCACTTGGGCTGACACACACACACAGTGAGCCCCCTTCCTTTTCCTTCTCACACAAACAGACAGCACACAGCAACCTCGTGTTCTCTCGTCCGGCCCCATTACGCTCTCCCCAAATCACACGCTTGCCTTAAACACAACAGTGCATTTTGGCGGTGCTGGTGAGGAGGAGCTAACAAGCATCAGTATTAAGACTTCTGAACTCACTGTCCAGCTGCTTAGACGTGAAATGGAAACGAACGTTAATGCTTATCGAATTCTATTGTCCCGGCTTATCATCATCATCGAGGGAAAAATTATTGGGAAAAATTTTTAAAACAATCTATATTGTTTTATCGGCCAGCACTACTAAAAAGCATGTTTCAATACCTGAAAGTAGTGTTAAAGTAACTTCACTGTTCCCATACTCAGCATGCAGATTCTGCTCATCAGGCGTTCTGCGTGTGCTTGCACAAACATGTCTCGCTGAGCGGAGAAGAGCTTAAGCTGAAATCCAGCCTGCTTGCTAAACACAGATTTGTCACCAGCTCTGCTGGCTGTGTCAGTCAGACTCAGTGTCTTCAGTGCAGCCACCGATGCTTTTTGATGAGGAGTTGATTACAGCTCATCACTCAACCAGCACCCCCAAACATCAGCAGAGTTAAAATGCAGGCACTTCAGGTCCATCTGCGTGCACGTGTGTTCATTTGGGTCTGTGTTACGGCTGCACTGTATACACTCAGTTAATCATGATCACAGTATTGGGCCTTTGTAGTACTGAAACTGCAGAAGAGTGCAGTATGTAAATGTGACTCTAAACAGGCACAAATGCATTAGAAGGAAGAATCTTCTCCACACTCTTTCACCACAGTGCTACACTAGAGCACACACAGGGACGCCCGAGAAGCAGTTGGTGGTCAGGTGTCTTAAGGGCACTTAACAAAATGACCAGCAAAAAAAAAAAAAAACCGGCAACCAACCCTGATTTTTTAACCTTTAGACCATGGTTTCCCCCCCTTTATTGTGTCTTGTGAGCTTCCTGACCAATTGTAGTTGTTTCAGATTAAATTTATGGATGTTTAAATGAATCAAAAATGTTCACTTGATCAAACAAATAGGTAACACTTTATAATAACTTTCATTAATAGCTCACTAACTAATGATTAATAACTATGAACAAATCATTAGTTCATGAAAATTTCATTAACAAATGATTTACAAATTATTTACTAATGACTTGTTAACATTTGCAAAAATGAATACAATCATTAGTAACTACATGAACTGTCATTTATAAACATTTATACATGTTCAAATTCTCATGAACTAATGATTTGTTTATAGTTATTAATCATTAGTTAATGGCTTATTAAGGAAAGTTATTATAATCACAGTAAGGACCTGACTTCCCCATGCTCTACCCAGAATGCATTTTTTCATAGCAACCACTGGAAGACAGGACAGGGCAAGGCAAGTTACTTACAATAACATGTAAATGGAAGGAGTTCTTTAGAGAAGTTCGGACAAGCTGCAGGGTTAGGGACTGTCACACAATTACCATAAGAAGTGTTACTAAATCCATGTGGCTAGTATTATTTTTTCTTATCCATTTTCATGATTTTGGTTTTTTTTATTTTTTTATTAACTATTAGTAATAATATGACATACATATATATATCAATACATATTCATATATTATTGTCTTGTCATTTTTCTAACATTTGTTTTAATATACTATACTAATAAAATTAATTAATTAAACTGTTATTAAACCTAATGATGTGAAACCAACTCATTAAAATGCAGAAATACAGTATATTGCACATACTACAAGGCTTATTTTGGGACATAGGAAATTATTTGTTTATAAACAATTTTAACACTAGACTGGTTGACTTACTTCCACCTAGAGCCATGCACTGGTCATTTGACTGCAGCCAGGAAACAAAAAATACATCAATTATTAACACTTTTGACCCCTTTGTGCTTGACTTCTTCTTAAAATATCAATATTTGTAAATTAGGATGCTTATATATTTTATAATAATTACTATGAAAGCTAGTTTAAATGGATTTTAGCCTACACCTCCATCTGATATCAACAACAGTGACAGCAGCACCACATCTCCGGACATTGTTCGGCTATACACCTACACTGAAAGCAAGAGGTACTGTGGTCTGTGTGACAAAACACTAATCATAAAAGTCAAATGAGGGTTTGGAAACTTTTTTGTGCAATATTTCCAGACTCTGTATCTTCAACTCTGGAAAGTGTGATGTTTTATAATGTTTAAACTGGACCAAAAAATCATGTTTTATGTTAAAATAAACATTGAAATAAAAATTTGGTTAAAACTGTTGCTAACTCTTTGTAATTGGGGTGGTTTATTGTGAAGTTGGTCTTAAATGTAATTTCAAATGGCAATTAAAAAGTCTTAAAAAGTCTTGAATTTAACTGGCATTAAGCTGTAAGGACCCTGGTTCCATTAAAGTACCACTTTTTGTTTTCCTAATGAACTTTAAATTAATTTTATTTTTAAAGACCATGTCTGTAAATGAGATGTGTGAGTGTGAATAATGTTTTCAGAGTTTAAAAACATCTAATTAATGTTGGAGTTGTAAATGATGGGTTTGAGAGACCCTACACTATGATCATGTTTATACTTTCCTTCATCTAGCCCAGAGGGTCCTCTTTCTTAAATGTCCACTGTTGTCTTTCTGTATGTCATCTCAGTGAAGCGGTTAGAAAGCAGTTAAGCCCTTCTGGGTCATTGCCCTTAAGCTGTCTGTTTCTGTACTGCCCCTATATTATCTCACTTGAGGCTGTGATCCTCTGAAGTACCCCACCATCCCTGTCCTTTGGTCTATTCTCCTATACCTATATACTACTGTCTTGGATCTTTCCACACTATGCCCCGCCCCATCACATATACCTACATATAAACACTCACACACACACTGAGCTCAGTATGCTGAGCCTTGTACGCTTGGTTGCGCTGTCGACGGCTGACAGGCTATTTGGGATTTTAGCCGCCACCACAGCACATGTCCCCACACCTCCTCTCCTCCTCTCTCTGGCTGTCAGAGTGACGGCCCTGCACTGCCTGCCATCCCCAGCCTAATCCTGCTCTCCAGAAAGCTGTAATTGAGCCAGAGATTCATGAAGGGATTATTGTTGTGATTTGGGGAAGAAGTGGGGGGAAATTTTGGGAAGGTGGGGGTGTAAATGCGTGGTGTGGTGGCTGGGTGAATTCATGGTGGTTACACAGAGGGGGGACATGACAGAAATAACCAGCAAGCATCCAACAAAACTGCTTTCACTACTGAAATGCTGGATGCAGCCATAAAACCCACATTTACCCTGTCCATCCAACATCACACTTTACCTTCTTTACCTTCTATTGAAGTGTTGTTTGTTTTTTGTTGTCAGAAGAAAAATACAGTTCTTTTTTTACGTTCCATAGATGTTTTATTTAGTTCATTCTGTTCCGTTTAAATGATTATATGACTACATAAAAGGTACTGTATGTGATTTTGGTTTGGGTGGCAAATGACCAGATGTGTTTTTACAAGCCCATTTAAAGCCCTATGATTTTATGTCTTCCAAGCTATTCTGCCTTTTATGGTGAGCTCATGAATAATTTTAATGAGCTTCTCTCTGATTGGCTGTTTACCAATGGATAACACTCATTCTGAAAAAGCTTGGGTGCCAGATAACAGTGGAGAAATGAAACTAGTCAACTAAAAGCTAAAGAAAACAAAAACTGAGAGTGAAGATTAGAGGAATTTAATTGATGATAATTTGCACAGCATGCAAGAGAAGTGTGTGAGAGAGGAGGCTAGGAAAGAGAGATCACATGATGGTATCCAATTCATTTTATTATGGTTTAACTTTGACCTAAACATCAACCAACAATCTAAACCCCTGAACTAGGGTGCCCAGATCTGAGATTATGAAAAAGAGGACACCTCAGCAGGGGAGGTGGTGGTGGGGGGGCACCCCAGGGCCGGCACTTCACATACGCACATCACACGCACCACGATTTTACAGGGGCACCACACATCTTAGGGGGGCACCACTCATCCTTTTTCGTCCCTTTTTTTTTGGTGCTTGAACATAAATTTTATTATTGTTATTGATTATTAATAAATATTGACAAATTATGATTTATATGTTATTAATAATTACTAGTTACTATTAATAATATACTAACTATTAAACATTATTATGAATAATAAAATGATAAAATTTATAAAATATTAATACATTATTACATATTTTTAACTAGTAATAAACTGTTAAAAGCATGTAGCATAAAATTATCACCCAATTATGTGTTTCACCTTTTCAATCAACTTCACTCCAGCTCATTATCACCAATGTTACACTAATGTTTGGACTGTACGGTCAATAGACCTCATTTACACATAATTATACCTCATTTTTGAGTAAAAATTCAGAATTTTTTAATTATTTTGACAATAGTCAAACTTGGAGCTCTAGTAAAACAAAATCCCAGACTTTTGTGAAATCCCGGACAATTTTTTTTAGTCTCAAAAAAAGGACATGTCCGGGTAAAAGAGGACATCTGGTCACCTGAACTTAACCTTTGCCACTGTCTTAATTTTAACCCTAATGCTTGCATTGCTGAGAGTTTAAAATTTGTAAAAGCTCTGTGTTTCTATGCAAAATGTGTGTTTTGGATGGGTAAATTCAGGATCCAGACTGTATGATGGTTGTCCTAATAAAAAACGTTTTCTGCTGTTGGAGAAGACCTTGAGAGTTTTTGAGAGAGATGTAGAGCATGGTGTCTCTTTCTGACTTTGTCGATTCTGAAGCTTACACTCTTGAATGCATCATCACACTTTTTGCTCAAGGACAGTAGTCTGATAGTTGTGGTTTGATTGAAACTGCTGAATGGTATCGACTACATCTGTGAGTCCAACTGTTGACTTCTCTCGCTGTTCTTTTGTCGCCCAGTCGAATCAAGTCTGCAAATGTCTGTGAAGAGCAATGCAAAGACTCAGGAGTCAAAATATGCTCAGAGCAAGAAGACACTGAGCTTGTTTTTGACATGTTACACTGAGTTACATTGATCAAAGTTCAAACCCTCTTGTATCCCTGAGTAGCCAAGCTCTTTCTTCTTATTTTTCTACCAGCCTTATGGGAGAAAGGAAAAAGAGGAAAGCTCAGAAGTAAAGAACAAATCAATACAATGTTTAACACCTTTCAGTTTGAAACACCCAAACCAGACAAGCATTTGGTTTGCAAAGCAAAGCCAGTTACAATGGATTGGTCAAAGTGGCTTTCTATCAACTTGCTGGTTATAAAGAATGGAAGTACATACCCTGAAATATTTTGAGTTCAGCCTTGTGTACACTTTTCTCCATGTATGTACATAAAAATTTAGAAAAAAAAATTGTTTTCTATGTTTTTAAAAAACATACTTTTAATTACAGAAGTGCCTGATCATCTACAGCATAATAAATTGCAGTCGAAGCATTTTGAAGTCTATTCAGTGGAGATATAGGCACCATGTGGTGGGTTGTACATCAAACTCTAGGATTTAAAAGGCTTCAGAACTGCAGAGGACTGGGGAAGTTTATTTCTCCCTTACTTACTTACTTTATAAGCTGCTTAAAGCCTTTAAGGGCTTAGCATTGCCTGCCATATTAACATCGGCTTGAGAGACAGGCCTGACGAGCTGCCACCCAAAACAGTGTGTAGATGTGTGTATGTGCATATGTGTCTGTGTATGCATGTTGCCATTAGGTATTACACATTATGATTTGTATAGAAATGCTCTGGATAATACTGTACAACACCACTTTAACTTAACTTGTAGACACTGATTCTAAATTCAGAGCAGCACAACTCACCCAGTCACCTACTTCCACAAAGCCACATCCCCTGCTGTCCAATATATTAACACTGACCAGACACTGCAGACTAAATTAAACAATGTAGAGTGATTTACACTTACACTTTTTTATAGCTTATTATTAGGAGCATACCAAACACAGGAACTCGGTAGTCACCAAAATAGCATGGTCATTTTTGTCATGGATAAAAGTTGCTGAACCATCTACATTGCTTCTGGCTTTGTTCACATTGGATCATGGAAAGAAGAACAAAAATTCAGCTCAGTTATTGTTATGGTACATGTCACTTGACATTGGGAATGTTGTGTGTGATCAGATTTCTAGCTGTACCATTTTTTTTTCTGTGCTGCCACCATCTTTACCTAACATTCAGAGAACGTACACTACTGCTTAGAAGTTTGAGATCAGCCATTAAATTAAAAAATAATAACAATTTCATGCAAACTTTAACCAAAAAATGATGATTATTTTAAGTTTCAAGCTTATTATAATATCCACCAATGTTCTTGCTCAGGATATTCAATCTTCTATGTTAGGAGGGTGATGTAGGACAGTGTCACTGCTTTTTTAGCTCAGTTTTAGTGTCTCTTTATAGTGAAGTAATGGGCATTAATACAGTAATTACTGTATTAAGTACTCTCTAAAGGCTTGCGACTATAATTATGTCTTTATTGTCATTACTTTAATGTCATTCAGTGTACGTTGAGTATTGTGTATCTAGGCATCCATACTGACTTTTGTATTTGGCAGCATCTAAGCTTGAAGTATCTTCTGGATTATATCCTACACCAGGGGTGCACAATATGTCGATCGTGATATACCGATTGATCGCAAAGGTAGTGTGGGTAGATCGCATGGCATTAAAAAAATTAGATGTCAGCCTATCATCCATCCTTGCTATAAAACTTGTCACTTCATTGACATACAGGGAGACTGGTCTAGCACTAGGACCCAGTGGGAATTCCATGCCTCTCAATCTGAATCAAGTTTCACTTTAGACTGCCCACAAGCTCATTCGATTGGCTCTGTACTTCTAACGTGTGATTGGCCTTCTCTGCTATCGCTCCATTGAAACAGCATCTGGACTTGTAAACTGGCATTTTTCAAGTTGGCCAGCAGTTCGTGTTCACCTGTCACTGCAAGTTGTTAACATGTATGTTTGTTCTGCCTGTGTAAGAAACCTAAAACTGATCATTTCTATACAGAGTGGAGGAGAACTTTTTTACTGTCATTTTTGAAGTGTGTTTGCCTTGATTGCATTATTCAACATCAGCCTTTTCACACATGAAGATCATTAAGTTCAAGTATCGTTCCACTATGACTGATGATCATTTGGAGGTTTGCTTGAGACTGGCCATTAGCAACTACTGTCCAGACTGTGCATCCCTGACTGATTCCATTCAGTGCAAGCCATCAGAGTAAAGTAGGCTAATGACAAACCATGTACACAGTTGTATTGTGCAATATGGGTTCATGTCGTTTTTCAAGATACACCAGCATACATTGTACACATAAATTGTCAGTATATTTATAAATAAATATATGTCTTGCATTTTTATATTAGGTAGATCATTTTGACTTTTGTCCTTACATAAGTAGCTCGCAGGCTGAAAAAGTGTGTGCACCCCTGTCCTACACTAACTAGCTAGGGATCATTCCTTGGTAAACAGAGAAGATAGAGTATCTGGAGCAGCATTTTGTGACTGCAAATTTTGAGTGGTAGTGTACCTTCTTAGATGAGCTAATGCAATAATTGCTTGGTGTTTGTCAAAGTATGTAAATTACCCATCATCCAAACACTACAGCCGTGGCCTGGTGGTTAGCCTGGCAATGGTTACTGCATAACAACTAATGGTATCACACTAAACACATAATCTGAAACATACATTATACATACATTAAACTCATAGTTAATAATGCTGCATGGGGCTAAAACTAAGAAGCCTTCAAACAGCAAGATGTGATAGCATGTCGTTGGACCTTGCTGTTCTGCCATTTCTTTGTCAGACTAGATTAACCCCCTTAGGCTGAGAATCATCAGTCTGCAGACCCCCACCACTTCTCTGCTTCTGAAGACCACATTTCAACCTCTGAACCTTAAAATAAACTCTCAGCATCAACCAGTTCTGCTGTGAGCCCTGCCAAAACTAATCAGACTTATAGCACCATAGCTTCTCCTCTGTTCAGTTTGTCCTCTACTTCTAGCTTTCCACTGCCTGCAATTTCTCAGTTTAACTGAGTTTGGTTTGGTCAAGTTTCGTCAGGTACTGTATGACTTGACTCCAGGCCTGACAAAGCTCATTGTATCTCAGGAATTGTACCCATTTCTTTTTTGTCCCTTCACTGTTCAAGCTAGTCTCTTGGCTAGCGAAACAGAGATGCAGCATGAAGACTTAGTCATTTGTTGGCATTTCAGTGGTGAGATGTGGTTCTCTGCACTTGGAGAATGAAATGTGGCTGGAGAATGTGTTTGTCACGTCTGATTTTATTCTGAATTTCTTCAGCGTCGGCTTCAAATACATTTTGCTAGACACTAAATGTAATTTTATTCATGGCACCTCATATATCCTTCACTTTGTAATATTTATTAGCTTAGTACCTGCTCTCCTCGGGCGCATGCAAACACTCCCCCCTCCCGCTCCCCCCACATACACACACTCCTTCATGATTTGGCTGTGTTTTTTTCTCCCTTACTCCCATGGCATGGAGCCTTTTCCCCATAAGACACATCAGCCCTGCAAAGTCTCTCCCAAGACTAATCTCCTGACAGTGGATTTTCAGTCTTACGAGGTGTTGAAAGGAGTAACATAAAGGATGTGTAATATATGATTTGTGGGTGTAATGGGAAAGAAGTAAGGGTTCTCTGAGCAGTAACACCTCCTATATGCCTTTGATTGATTATTGAGGGTTGTAAGCGACCCGCCGTATTCATGCTTGGCCTTAATGCCGCGCCTCGTGGACTGGGGGGTATTAGCCTGTGTGTATTACAGTGAAATATTCTCTTTACCTCGTTCAATAAATCTTACTGCGCGAAGGAGACGACTTTGGAGAGCCATTTTCCTTCTCTCGGCCGTGACAAGAGGGTGTGGACAATGCACAGAGAGAGAGAAGAAAGAGAGAGAAATTTAAAGAGCCCATGTTGTAGAAAAACAAATTCTTCTGAAATGAGTTTAATGAAGTTTTAAAAAAAATATATCATTCACTTCCGCGTCCATAAGGTCAATGTAAGAAAACAATGGAGGTCATACAAAATTTACACACACTAATGTGTCTCCAAAAAAATACAATATTTTGAAAAATGTTTTTTTCCATAATTAAATTTTTTAAAAAGTAAACATGATTTATGTTATAAAGTGACATATGTCAATATTTTTTTTTTTTTTTATGTTGGTACTATTTGAATATTAATAAATATGAAAAAAAAGCCTTGAAATATCACTTTAATAAATGTAAAATATGACTTTTTACCTTTTAGAATTCTGAACAGCAATTAACTTTTTCAAGATTTTTTTTTTTTTTTTTTATGTGGCACTGTAGAAGTTATTTATGTGATGTCACTATTGATGGGAGTCACATTGGATACACCCACTGATGAGCAGCCTTACCATTCAGTGTGAATACAATATCCTGCTGGTTAACTCTGGCCTGGTTGTTAGAAACCTGGTCTTGTGACCAGAAGGTTGCTGGTTCTATCCCCTGAAGGACAGGATTGAAGTGCCCTTGAGCAAAGCATCTTACCTCTAACTACTCCACAGGTTCTGGCAATAGGGGCTGCCTACTATTTTGGGCATGTATTCTCACCGTTCACTAGTGTGTGTGTGTGTGTTTCTGCAGTAATGGGTTAAATGCAGAGGTCTTATTCCTCTGTGCGCAATCATATTGGTCAACAATTGTTCGCTTTCACTTTCAACAAAGCACAAAAACTTAAGCTGAAATTGGACAGATCTGCTGGGTGATTGACTGTACAGATTCAATCAGAATTCAGAATGAAATCTAAAGAAAAGAGAAGCTAATGGAATGCTGCAAAAATCTTTTTTAATTTTTCGCAGTCAGTTAAGGTTTAAATCGGGTTCCTTCATTCTGACTGTATTTTAAGTATAGCTAGACTGTTCAACTGAGTGACCTCTGAGTCTTAACTGTGAACAAAGCAGGCCTAGCTAGCTAACAGTTTTCCATAACAGTCACAATAAAGTATATTTGTACAAACCAGAATATTCACTGGTGCTCTCTTAGCTGTAACTTCACTAACAAATTTCATCTTAATGTGTGAAGCATCAGGACTTCTGTGTCTTCAGGCTTTACTTTGTGTATTTTTCTGGCATCAAAATTGGGTACATATAAATGTCAGGAAACCTGATTCCTGGCCACATGTCAATGTTTATGGACCACTAGTTCTTTGGTCATTTGAACGTCTCGCTGTCAAGTCCAGCTGTCCTTAATTTAAGCCAATACTCATTCCAAGGGTTCACGGTTTTTCCTAATATAGGCAGCCATGCTGGTAAACATTTTGCCACCCAAACCAATCGAAACACTATTGCAAGTGATGTAAATGCAAACCCTGTTCAGCTTACGTTTAGCCCTGACCATCCAATACATGTTTCAGCCTAGACTGTTTTTTAATGGAATACATTACAGATCAAAACATTGTTCATTTACATATATAATTCTTAAATACAGCCTTAATGAATCTCAGTGGATGATTATAACATCAAATGTAGAATATGAGTCCCTTTAAAGGCCCATTTCACAGAAAATCAAATCAAATAAAATTGTAGTTTTTGTTTCTTGCAATATATAAGTACTGTGGAAAACATACCGTTTGTTTATACTGTTCACATTTGGAAACTAATCTGAAAAGATTTTTTTTGTGATGTCGTAGCCTACATCAGTTTGGCCTCACCTGTTCACACCAAAGTTAAATTGTTTAAGCCTTGACAGCTTTTTGTATGAAACCCAATACAAATATGTCAATCAGAGCAGAGGACATTTAGTTTTAAACTCACAGTTACTAAAGTGGCTATTTAATTTTAAGAGGATTGCAAAATGGCCATTTAAAAATTAATTATGATTTGTTATTTTCAAATAAGCCCACATAAATGTGGACAAAAGGAATGTAGGATGCTGCCCCTTTAAAGGATGAGCTCCGGAGATAGACCACAGGGTGGGGCCATAGAACCATGCTGCATGGCTTGCTGTGGAAAAGAGAAGATACATCCACTAGTAACTAGAATGTCAACACATACAAACAAAGGCACACACTGGCTGTAATGCTCCGTGCTTGCATTCAGATAATGTGTTTAAATGTATCACATTGTGGACTCTATGGTAACCTCATCTCAAGCCCCGTTCCAACCACTCAGACTGTGGAAATGGCATGTGGGATATTAGGACAAATTCATTCCTGTCTTCGCCTTCCAGGCGCATTATGAGGGAGGGAACAGCAGAGCGAGGGATATTTAGTGTATCATGTGTCATTTGTTTGGAAACACGTAGATTACATTAGCGCTCGTGGGCTGAGAATATTCCTAGCTGCGTGGGAGCTTTATTGTGCCCCTGGGCCACGGCTACGTTGAGTAATTGGGCCGCTAATGTAAATAATGAGCGTGGATAGCAGATCAATCATGGGCCAGTGTTGAGCGCCTTTAATATCCAGCAGCAGTTTACACATAGAGATATAAGCCTGTCTGAAGTAGGCAGACGGCTGATATTAGCACTACTGTTTTCTCTGGAGACCTGAGATTAGAATAATGTCTGAGGAAAGTCAGAGAACAACACACTACACCCTCAGTCTTACATACAAACAAAACTGTGCCTGCCATCATTCAGCCTGCATGTCATCTAAGCACTATTTGGATATAAGTAACAGTGAGAAATGGCCAGAACATTATCAACTAATGGCCTAGCCCCTGCCATTTATCTACTGCAAGTGCAAATACAGGCAATTATAAATAATACAGCCAGGGGAGAGGGCAAAATAAAGCACCCCTAAATAGGCAATCATTATGTAGATGCTGTTGCTGGACTGCACTGTTTACTGAGTAGTTTGAATCTGAGGTGCTATATGTATCAGAACCAGGGCAGGAAAAAAGAGCATTGATTAACCTACTTTCATTCCAAGCAAGCACAGAACCTTATTATAACATTGTATCAATGCTGTAAGAACATCATAACATTGTCACAACGTCATTGTGCCTGTTGGGTTGTGTCTAGTATAGTGTATGATGGTCTAACCCTATTCTAAAGGACTTCTCTATCCTCCTAACACAGTTGTCACACTCCCACCTCAATCGTGCCCCTAGCCCCTCCTCAGTCACAATGTTCATCTATTTTGTGTAGGTTCTGTTGTCGCTGCCCTCGTCTCGTCGTCATGTCTCATTAGTGGTCACATCTGTCTCGTATTAGCATAGCCCTGTTTGTTCATACCAGTTTGATTATGTGTGCTATAGCTCCTTCATGTTTGTCTTGTCTTTTGTCAGTCATTGAATGTTTATTAATGTAGTAAACATTTGCGAAACCCCTCCTTGGATCGATACCTTATTGTTGTGGAGGGGTTTGTGTGTCTGCATGATCCTTGGACCGGTTGTCCAGGGCAATAGCCCCTGGTAGGGTCTCAGATGACAAATTGGTCCTCGGTGACAGGCCAGACAAAAAATGATCCAAAAAGACCACCATGAAAAATAAAAAGAACAAGACCCTGGTTCCCTTGCCTGGAATAGGGTTACCGGAGCCCCACCCTGGACCCAGACCTGGGGGAGGGGATCATTGGCGAGCGCCTGGTGGCCGGACCTCTACCCATGGGGGCCGTTCAGGTTCAACCCGAAGGAGCTACATGGGTCGACTCACACATGGGCCCACCACCTGTGTGGGAGACAGTAATGGTGGTCAGGTGTCTTGTGATTTGGATGGTGACCTAAAGTAAAAGACTTGGCGTTCCGATCCTTGGCTACTGAAACTAGCTTTTATGAAGTGGAAGAGGTGGCTGGGAAGAAGGATGACTGGTCTTCTTTGCTTAGATTGTTACCCCCGTGACCCGGACACGGATAAGCGGAAGATGATGGATAGATGAATGGATATTTGTGAAATGTCAGTCTATGGTGTAAGGGTTCATGTAATCTTTGCTTTATTTTGATAGCTTCAGTGTTTTGTTCTTTCTAGTTGTTCACATTTAAAGCTTCATTTGGATTCCATCTCTGCATCCTGTATCCTCCTCAGCCCCCTGCGAACTTTACAATAATGCATGTTGTTACAGTTGGCTAGGTGACGACTTTGTCTGAAAGTGAAAGGAAGTGACATAATTTGAAGAAATGCCATGTTTTGTACTGAATCAGAGGCACTTTGCACTTGTGGCCTTTAAGACAAACAGAAATATAGAAAAAAAATCCTCGACTCAAAAACTACAGTCATTGCATGAGCCTTGTTTTCTATCTATCAATCTCTCTCTCTCAATCAAGTCTCTCTCTCTCTCTCTGTCCTCTCTGAATAAGATAAGAATGTTCATATTTTCTCATTTGCATCTATATCATAGCTGGGATATTTTACCATTTATCCTAATTGCAACATCTAGCAGTTGTCAGATGACAGCTAGATGAGGAGTTAATTAGCTGAAGCCTCTCTGCTGACATTTATGCCGTCCTCAGCTCGTTCTACATCAGAAAGAACACTCCAGTAAAATGCCTTTGCCTTTGCGCCCAACGAGGTAGACACTGCCTAGTCTTTCCATGCTCCTCCCACAAATGTGATCTTTCACAGCAGCTGTTAATGAGTCGTAAACACTATCAGTGATATAATACAAATCCACTGGTCTGTAGTTGAAAAAGCAATGGGAATGCTTGAGATGCTCAACATGGGGTATGATTCACATAAAGTCACACCCTTCAACAAAAACAGCCAATCAACTTGCTGGTAAAGGTGTCCTTGGGAAAAGCCTCTCAGCCTACCCTTTGTGGTGGAGATATGTGTATGAACAGTAGCCAGAACTGATTGAATAAAACTATCAGACACTACAAATCGTTTATATTTTTTGGTTCAATTTTACCAGCAATTTCAAATGATTTTGAATGTTTCTGTGACTTTTAAGTCATTCTGGTCTTGTATGACTGTAATAACTATCCAGGCACACTATAAAAATTGCCAAAGCAGTCAGACTAAGAGCTCTGAAGCTTTATACTGATAAATGTCCAATTATACTTAATGAGAAATTGTAGTAAACATGAAGTATCTGTTTTAAAAGTCTTCTGGTGAGCTAACATTGTTGCAGTTAAAAAGTTACTTCATGTGGTAACAAGCATATTAGTAATTATTCAACAAAGCAAAAGCATTTATATATGTTAAATGTACTAAAATCACAAATCAAAACTCAAAAAGCTTACGCTGAGTGTCTTTAGGTGTACCTCATAAACCGATTTTCACAGTAGTTTGATCAACATGTTTACATACACTTGAGTAATCTGATAATGGGAAACTGAGTTTACATGAGTCAGGCAGTGATTTGACTTCTGCTTTACAAACAGTTAATAAACTCATAGAAGACGACGAGTAAAACCCCAACATATATATACTGTGCTTGACTGGCCAGCAAACTCACCTGACCTAAAGCCCACAGAGAATTTATGAAGTATTGTCAAGAGGAAGATGAGAGACACCAGACCCAACACTGCAGATGAGCTGAAGGCTGCTATCAAAGCAACCTGGGCTTCCATAACACCTCAAAAGTGCTACAGGCTTATCACCTCCATTACACGCTGCATTGATGCAGTAATTCATACAAAAGGAGCCCCGACCAAGTACTGAGTGCATATATATATATATATATATATATATATAAACATACTGTTCAGTAGACCAACATTTATATATATAAAATAATTTTTTGAATTGGCCTTATATATCATTTTTTGAGATACTGATTTTGGGTTTTGATTGGCTGTAGGCCATAATCATCAACATTAAAAGAAATAAACACTTGAAATAGACACTCTGTGTAATGAATCTATTTAATATATGAGCTCACTTTTTTAATTGAATTAATGAAATAAATTAACTTTTTAATTATATTATTTTTTTTATCTGTATATATAATTTATCCAATTGACCTGAAAATATGAAAATCCATTCATACACATACAACATACATATGATTTGGGGTTGTCGGCAGTGTTCTCTAAAGCTTGCTACATTTACAGTGACAGCATATTTAAGAAAAAAGCATAAATGTGGCAGTACTAAGTAACTAGATTAATGAGGCTCTTGATTCTGATATGCTCATCACTCTACCATTTGAAATGCAGTTATCAATAGATGTCAATTAGCCAAGCTTGAGGCCAGAGTATTTCAGTTTTATATACTGGAAGTCTTTAGAAATGGCCTGTAGAGCTCCCCTCCCCTCACTCACTTTTTCTCTCCCTTTCTGTAACAGGATTAAGCCTCTCTTTCTCCTCTGCCATCTTCCATTTCTCTGCTTCACCCTCAGGTGCATCTCTATGGAAATGCTCTCTTTACACAAATGAGCCGATTCTATTATATTTGCTTTTCAGTCATAAGGATGGCCAATTCCGATTTCACTTCCCTTCCCCTCACGCCAGATTCCTATCGTTAGTTTCCAGCTTTTTTCCCCAGCAAAGCTAAACAAATTGATGTCCACACACTTGATTAAACAGACCCCCGGGATAGTAGGTAAGTGCAGAAGTAATCTCTCGTTCTCATCTCCAGCATTCCAGGGAATCACAGTGAATTTATTCAGATTTCTTTCTCTCTGCACTTACAAGAGCCAGCAATGATGCTTTCACATTATAAACAACAGGGCCAGCATAACATGCTAACAGTATATGAGATGGGACCCTCTGTCTTCTATGCTAACATGTTCCCTGGACCACATTAGCATGATTAGCCTTCACACAAGTGTGGCTAGGCTAATGCAGCAAGCTGTCCCTCGTTATGGCGTCGGCTGAAGGCAGAACAGTGGCGCTTAATTGGCTGGCAGTGTTCCACATGGAAGAGAAGGGGCTTGCCGGGCTTCTGTCACTTTCCCCTGATAAAGACATCACTGCTAATGGGTGTCACAACCAAAAGCCTGCTGTTGGCATGACAAATAATGCCATTAACTCCTCCTACTGGAGTGGCCATTTTGATTGATGCAGGAAAGAAATGCAGAGAAAGGGTAGAACATTATTTTGGGCTTTGTTTTGGTGACCTTCTAAATCCTATCAAAACGTAACTGGTCAGCACATGTCCGTTTGCCCGAGCCTTGCTATCCATATGGAAGTGCCTTTCAACAGATGAATAGCTGTTGAACTCAGGGGCCACATGGCCCTGACTGGAGAAGTAATAGAGGTCCTGCTGGGCAGTACTTGAATAGTACAGACATAATAAAGGCTGCTGCAGCTGTAGTTCTTTTCTAATCTGACAGCAGGGGGCAGCACTTCAGTACACTATCTTTACATGTGCTCAGTGTATGTAGAGTCTGAGCTTATAGCTGGATTGTGGTTTTGGCTCCTCTTTGTGTTTTCATACAGAATGAATATATATATGGTGTTACTGATGACAACAACAACAACAACAACAATAATAATAATAATAATAATAATAATAATAATAATAATAATAATAATTCATTAATGGAAATATAATATTGTATTTATTTATCACTGTAATCTAGATCCAACATCTTTTTAGATGTATAATGATTTTTTAATGCTATATATATATATATATAATTATTTTATTTTTTTTTTCAAACAATAAAATGTATCCTATATGTTATATATATCATTAAATTATTTTATTATAATCATTTCATAATCATATTTCTAGAATTCAGCTGCTTTTGAAGAAAAAATTGTGTCTTATAACCCAGGCAACAGCGTTGTTTTGATGTCCTAGTCACAGTTATTACTGATTTTTCCCTGTTTATTTCATGATAAAACCTTATTGACAGGAGTATTGGCTTCTTGTCATTTCATTACTGGTTTCATTCCCACATGAAGCCGACATGTTCCAGTTTGTGAGCCTTTGTGAGGGATCTGTGCAGCATAATGAAAATTAAACTCAACTGTCTGGGGAGTCAGGGAAACCCAAAGTCTCATAATTAAGAAATGGGAGACATTTAGTGCAGATGAAATTTTAATGGCGTGTTAATAATTTAGCAGAGCAGATGGACCGGTCCCCACATACCCACACAGCCCACTTTGTCAATCTATGGTGCGTATAGAGGACACTCTTCCATGCCGGATTGTCACTGCAATCAACAGCTACTATCCCATCTTTAGGGATTTCTTCAATTTGTTATATTGTTTATCTGTTATACTCGGGTAGCAGCCTGATTTTAGCAAAGGTCCCTTGCTCTTCCGTTGACTGTGTGAAGCCAAAGCCCTTATAGGCAAGTCTGGAGGTCCATATAGACAAATCTACTCACATGATGGCCCACTCAGGTGTTTCAGCCATACATTTTTTATGTAGAAAAAGCTACAGTATATACAGTACTACATTAAAAAAGATATGAAAATATTTGTTGTTATTCATGATTTCATTTTAAAAAGTAAACTGTCATTTTATTTAATGAGACATATCAAGCTTTTTTGTTTACTGCTGATCATTTGAGGTTTGAGTAAATTGCTATTCAAACAGCATCAACATTTAAACCAAAAAAGGCTTGAAATATGCCACTGTCATAAATAAAATTTATATTTTTGCAAAATGTGAATTTTGCACGATCAGGACATATCATGCGAGATGTTTACACCAAGGTACTGTAAATTCTTGAATCGTTGAGAGCTGCTTCTTTTATTTAGTTAGGTTTAGCTTTACTCTCTCACAATAGCCACTACTCTTTAGATATTTATTACTCTTATTTGTTAGCTTGTTTTAGCTTTAATCTCTCATTTACTCTTTTTCTTTGACTCGTTTTAGCTTGCTCTTGCTTTCTAACATTAGCCAGTTCTCTTTTAATATTCCTGTTTCATTAGCTGGTTTTAGCTTTACACTTTCTCTTTATCTAGTTGTAGCTCTGCTCTTTCTGCAGAGGACAAATGTTGCCAGATCAGTTGAGGTCTAGTCATGCGAGAGGGGCAGAACAGGTTGTGAATGAAGCAGAAAAACGAGAGGAAGACTGGACAGATGCAGTGGAAACGCTCTCATGCACATTCCTCCTCCTCCTCCTCCTCCTCCTCCTCCTCCAGTTGGCAGAGGAGCTCAGCAGGGCTTTTGCCCTCCCCAGCCCTCCATGCCTCTATTTATCCTCACTGTGTAAACTGTCATTAAGCAGCTTGCCAATTAGGCTCACACACATATACAGTATGTACATAGATACATGTATGAATGTAATTGTGTGTGGTTGTGTGTGTGTGTGTATGTGCACATTCACCCTTTCTCACATGCTTACAACACTTGCAGTCAGCACACACAGTCGTGCACAGATGTACAAAATGCAGCACATGCAGTCATCGTCTGGCTAAATCCTTTAACTGTAGCAAAAGACTCCATATCGCACTGGAATGACTCTCCGCATATCTGCATGTAGGAAAATATAACGTGATTGTGATTTGTAGTTCAAATTTAAAGCGAAAGCCTTCAAAGTGTGTGTGTGTGTGTGTGTGTGTGTGTGTGTGTGTGTGTGTGTGTGTGTGTGTGTGTGTGTGTGTGTGTGTTTAAGAACGGATACCCAGTGTGTCACAGCTGGTTGTTGAGTTTTAATATTGCTCCTTCACCAGCACATTCCCACAGGACTCAACACTACAGCCCCATGGATCCTCTGTGTGTGTGTGTGTGTGTGTGTGTGTGTGTGTGTAGGGTCTGACCGTTTATTTGTCTGATAATATCAGCTGATGTGAGTTTATTCACAATTTCTATATAATATTGAAATATTGGGTTAAAAATAAAACCTTAAATATTGATCTCGTTTTGATCACATTTTGATATGGAAAAAAATGTGCGAGTCTTTTTTGTTATCAGTAATCAAGCTGACTGTCTTGGAACTGTAAATCATATTGAACCAGAGAATATATGTATTACTGTACTGTCAAAACAAAATTCAGGTAACAGACTATCATTTACATCTTCTTTTATGTTGTGGTGTATTGACACTGTGCTGTGTTGCATGGACTATGATAATTCCATTCAATATTATGCTAAGTTAGCAATGATCAGAAACCAACAAAACCACACACGATTCAAAGAAGCTCTGTCTCCTGATGCGGTAATATTTATTATCATTTAAGAGATTGTTTCTGTTGTTTGAGTTTCTGAAATGTGACAATCAGGGTCTTATATTCAATTCACAATTACTGACCATCATATCAGACAAAGAAAGCTGTGTTTATCTACATGTACAGTGGGTCCAGAAAGTATTCATACCCCTTGAACTTTTTCACATTTTGTCACCTTACAACCACAAACATAAATGTATATGATAGACCAACACAACGTACCACATAATTGTAAGAAAGACTTAAGAAGTGCTGTTTACAAGCTTACATGGCTTCTGGCAAACTGTAAACAGCACTTCTTATGTCTTTCTTTCAATAATGGTTTTCTTCTTGACACTCTTTCCTAAAGGCCAGATTTGTGGAGTGCAGACTTATAGTTGTTCTTTGTACAGATTCTCACACCTGAGCTGTGGATTTCTGCACCTCTTCCAGAGTGACCATGTACCTCTTGGCTGTGTCTCTGACCAGTGCTCTCCTTGCTCGATCTGTCAGTTTAGGTGGACGGCCATGTCTTGGTAGGTTTGCAGTTCAATTCAATAGTGTTCTCTAACAAACCACTGAGGCCTTCACAGAACAGGTGTATTTATACTGAGACTAAATTACACACAGCTGGACTCTATTAACTAATTAAGTGACTTCTGAAGGTAATTGATTGCACTGGATTTTGTTTAGAGGTATCAGAGTACAGGGGTTTGCACATCACATTTTTAAGACTTTTATTTGATTAAACATTTTAAAACCATGTATCATTTTCATTCAACTTCACAATTATGTGGTACATTGTGTTGGTCTATCATTTAAAATCTCAATAAAATACATTTACGTTTGTGGTTGTAAGGTGACAAAATGTGAAAAAGTTCAAGGGGTATGAATACTTTATGGGCCCACTGTATATAAATCAGTTTCAGTATTACATTGACCATTTATTAACAATTTCAGAATTTTCAGTTAGTGCTTGTCTACTAATCTCCCTGCACTCTCCAAATGAAGGTATATGACCTGATAGATTAAATCTACTCAGTGAAATGTCTTTTGTCTTCTCATGAGATGTTTTTTATGAAGTCAATCCATATGCACTCTCTGGTGAAACGAACTGAAACGTTGGGTCGATTTTGGCTGTTAATTTCTCTCCTAGCAGGAGTATGGGTCCCAAATGTCACTTTAATTTGTAATTATTGGAGCCGATAGTGTTTATTTTCTGACTGAAGGCATTTTGCTGCAGTGAAGGTGCTGAAGGTAATGTACACTCATAGTAACTCACTGATGAAAACAAATAAATGAGTGCATAGAATTAATAAGCACAGACTGCATATAGGAGGCAACTTTACTATACTCACTATGCTTTCAATACTTACTATACTATACCAATTATGACATTTTTATTCCTCTGTGGAGAACAGGTCATTTTCTGGATGTTGATTTTCTGTATTAATGAGCACTGTTGTCACTAGCTGTCTCAGGAGAGGTTGTGGAGAGGGGGTGTGGCTATTGTGAAACAGTAGAGTGCTATAGAGTTCAACTTTTCAAGCTTGTTTACGCTAAAATTCAACATCTCCAGTCACAAATTCCTGACCATAATTTCATTAGCCTGGCAGCAGGAATTTGGCTGTTATGTTCATCTTAAGCGAACGCCTGTGATAAGTAGCAGATCAAGATAACATCTTATTTAGAGAAAATATTGAAACTGCAATAAAACAAATTGCGCAATTCATTATTTGTCAAAGCAAATATTTGTTTACTGCAAATGTATTCTGAAGTCTGCAGTCATATATAATATTTTTTTAAATATAATTTTTGCCAATTTTCACCCTTTCCCACTGTAGTCGCCAATTAAACCAACCCATTAGTGGTTCTCACCATCATTTTGCACTGTCCCTAACTCTAGAAGGGTGAAGACATGCACACGCCTCCTCCGTTGCGTGTGATACAGTCACCGCCTCTTTTCGAACTACCCCTTGATACACTGTCCCTGGGGAACCAACGCACTAAGAGGAAAGTGCAGGGTCTCTAGTTTCGACTGTACCAATCAGTAGATGCCTGAGCCAGCGGACATTGCAATATGTGAGTGAAATGGAGAGCAAGAGCGCCATCTATCCACCCAGAGAGAGCACTGTCAATTTTGCTCTCTGTGAGCCCTGGCTGTTGTTGGCAAACAGCATGACTGGGATTCAAACTCGCGATCCTCTGGTCTTAGTGTCAGCGTCTTACCCCACTGAGCCACTCATATATATAATATAATATGCAGTTCATTTGGTTTTGCTGGAATTGCTTTGTTGTCATTCAGCCTCATAGCACAATAAGAAGTGGTCTGCCCTGAACCAGTGTATTTGGTAATGCTACTCTGGAAACATTGTTAAGAAGAGGTCATTTGAGGGAGAGCTCTGTAGTGGACAACTGTAAACTCTGCAGTGGTGCCTTGCAAGTGAAGCCATATGCATTATATGTGTCTTCCAGAGTAAACACTGCAGAAATTGGGTCCCATGTCCAGTAGACTATATAGCTTGACCACATCTATTTGTTTCTAAGCCTTCCAGACTGGGTCCATTTGGAAAATGCTCTAGCTTGGTCTTAAACAAACAGAGGGAGAGAGAAAGAAAGCAAGCTAGATCGTTCTTTCACCCACACATACACACATTGCTTTCAATTATACACTCGCCCAATTTATGGCTCATTTCAATAGGGCCCGTCCATGCCAGATGGCCTCGCTGTAAACTCTATTTCTCATTTAGGATTCATTTGCAGGGCCTTGGCGTTTGTTTAGCATCTAATGGAAAAGCTCCCTCTTTTCTCTCAGACATTGCAGTGTGTCTGTGTGCATGCAGTAGGATGAAAATGTTTTTATGTTTGTATGTTTCAAAATGTTTTGTGCGGCTTCCTGCTGTAGCCTGTCTTATATTATTGACATGGGATTTCCTATTACTTCCTTCCAGCTCACTTGAGGATGTTCATAAGGAAAAGCTTACTCTGATGCACTTATTGCTCAAGTTTGTGTAATATATTTTACTCCAAAAGTCATTTTACAAAATGTTGTTTCTCAATCAGAGCAAGTCAGCGTAGATTGCCCTTCCTGCTTCCACCATCCTGGTACTATTGAAGATGAATGACCAATTAACCAGCTGCTTGTGTGTCTTGGGTCTGGCATGGTGGCTGATTGAAATGATAGAGCCTTGCTCTCTGTAGCTATCTTAGAGCTTTAATCACATCTGACATTTTGATTCAAGTCAAATACAGTCCAACCCAACCCACAGCAACAGTTTTACTCAACGTCCTCCAGCTGAAGACTGAATAAACCGCCATGTTCCTAATGATGATGTCAGATTACAAAGGCATAAGCTGATATAACCTGTCTTTAAAGAAATGGTTCACCCATAAATCATATTGACATATTATTCCTACTTAAGAGAGATGGTGTCAATCAGCCAAGGCATGCTTGAAAATGTAGCATTTTTAATTTAGTACTGGAACTTAACATTTTTAACATTCGGTCTCTTCACAAATCCCAGAATGCACCACGCAACCGGCAACATCCGGTTCACCATTTTCTGTTGTTTATGTCTGTGCCAGCTACGCTACATACACTGTTTACAACTTTATTTGGTAAGTAAATACTTATGTGATATCTACTAGCTTTTGTAACTATATGCAGATAATATTTCTTTGGATATAAAACATCATATCTTGTTGTGTCAACTTGTATTTTCAATTTATGCAGTGGCTTTTTAAGTGTAAACACGTTGTTGCAAGCTATTGTGTTGCATGCTATCAGTTCAATATAGGCCAGTGTGGCA
>BRDA01059026.1:60286-75019 GCA_036984385.1 Crenuchus spilurus
ACCAAAAAATAAATACTCAAGTAAAAATACTCAAAAAATGTATTTAAGTACAGTACTCAAATAAATGTACTCCACTACTGTCCACTGGTGCATATTATTACACTTTCCTTTTTTAACCAGTAATACATGTTTATGACTTCTGCCATTCGGTCTCTTCACAAATCCCAGAATGCACCGCGCAACCGGCAACATCCGGTTCACCATTTTCTCTTGTTTATGTCTGTGCCAGCTATGGTACATACACTGTTTACAACTTTATTTGGTAAGTAAATACTTATGTGATATCTACTAGCTTTTGTAACTATATGCAGATAATATTTCTTTGGATATAAAACATCATATCTTGTTGTGTCAACTTGTATTTTCAATTTATGCAGTGGCTTTTTAAGTGTAAACACGTTGTTGCAAGCTATTGTGTTGCATGCTATCAGTTCAATATAGGCCAGTGTGGCAAGCAGCGTGATAGTGTAGCTTAATATTGATAGCATGGTTAACCGGTTAGGATGTTGCCGGTTGTGCGGTGCATTCTGGGATTTATGAAAGGGGCGAATATACAAGAACTCATCACCATAAATAATCACCAAAACATCTCTCAACCCACGAAAACTGCATCCACATCTTAATTCATGTCTGATAAACTAAATGCACAATTATATTGAAGGTATACAGGCTGATAAGATTTACCAAAAACACCATCATGATTAAAAAAATCTATAAAAGTAAGTGATGAAAAATAAGAGCAAACCACTAAGAATTCTGGGAAGCTCCTTCACATGGTGTTACACCATTTATAATATTTTTAGAAGACTTTCTGTTTATTTGAGACAGTTGTGATATTCAAGATGTGGTGAATTTGGTCAGATTGTGGAAGAATGTTCTTGGGCTTGAATCAAATTGGCCTGATTAGAACTCTGACTTTGAGCAAAGCTCTTCATTTTTTCATTCAGTGATAGCTGTCATCAGATCATCAATATTATAGGCTTTTCAACATTGAACTCCACTTTGACAAGTTGACTGTCAGTGCATCCCGAAAACACTTGAGAAGTTGCTCCATCTGGATGATCTTTATATGACACAGTATATTGCAAAGCATTGTTGAGGGAGATAGCACATAACTGTTTAAGATAGTTAGAAAAAGCAGGGCTAAATGCAGGCCACAAAATTACATTTACAGCATTTGGCAGACACTCTTATCCAGAGTGATGTACACAACTGCTTTGTTTCCATTAAGAGAATTATCTCAGCTAGTACAGACAGGTTAGAGTCCAAACTACTCTTCACTTCAGACACTGTTAAAAATCATTACTAATACCTATAAAGAGCAAAATATACACAATTATACACAAGAGCATTACAATTACAATCGCTTGCTTCAACATGTGCTCCATCTCAACAAAGAGATGGGTCTTCAGTCTACATTGGAAGAATGTGAAGGACTCTGCTGTTAGAACAACCAGTGGGAGTTTGTTCCACCACCTTGGTGCTAGGACAGAGAAGAGTCTTGATGCTAGTCTTCCACATGCCTTGAAGGATCCACAATCCACAAAACAAGGGAGGTGATGAATTTTTGATATATCAAGCTCCGATGCCTATCTGAACCACACAGCTCAGTCTAAATCTAGACTTTATTCAGTCTTGCATTTGTTACGGTCATGTTTGTGAGGTAGCTGAACTGCTTTGTCTTTGTCTTCTGACACAGAAGTGCCTGTTAGATGGTTGTTCTGAAGGGACATTTGGAGCAATGTTGTGTTTTGAAGAGGACCCAATGTCACTTTAGAATCCATCCCATTTTCATGGCTGACCTGCGTGTTCCCCTACAGCTGCTCAATTAGCCCCCTGCTCCTGAGATGATGGAGACAGTCTATCGTTTGCCTTGCTGCTCCGCACGGTCCAGGCCAGTGTCCAACTGGCCAGCAGGTGACCGAGCGAACCACAGGACTGGGGCAAGATTAATTATTCTACTAACACATCAGGACTGAAATGGTGGGGCTAATTGCAAAAGCGATTTGATACGGCTAATGAAGGCTGGGCAGAAAAAAAGGGAGAACTTTCCCCATGGGTCAGGGGCTATCCGCTGAGCCGGACGGGGTTGCGTTCATGGGCAGATGTTCGATTACAAACGCTGTGCCTGTGCCAAGGTTTTCAGCTAGGTCACTCACACAAGCCTACAGTTCTGTTTACACAGAGCATGTTGGTGTTCATGCTCATCTGAACATGCTTTGGCTTGGTCCAAGCTGGACTGGTCTTTCTGTCATGAATGACATTGAGATAATGTTAGTGAAGTTTTAGTGTGTATTCATACATATGAGCACATGCTATGAGGTACAGCTGCTGGAATGTGTCTAAAATGTATTGACACCTTGATCTTAGCTTACATCTCTGAGGAATAGTGTTCCCCCTCAGTACAAAACGTCAGTCTGAGGGGGGTCCGCCTTGGTACCAAATGTTAGTCCAAAAACTGATTTTAAGACTGTAAGGCTAATGGAAATAAAGACCTGGGTTTATAAATCATAACCCATTAGACCCAGGGCTAATGAAAATAGACCCAAGGCCATAGCCCCATAGCCCAAGCCTAGTAACATGTGCTACATCTGTACAGCAGTTTACACTGATTACATTGCATTGGTTATTTTTGTAATAGCTTCTCCAATGCTAAAATTTGCTTTTTTTTCCACAATTTACAATTCTGACATATACCACTGTCCTTTTAATGTTTCTCTTGATCATCTTTGCATTGACCAGTGCAGTCATTCCAGCTATCCATGCTCCTATATTTTTTAACTGGCATACACAAAAAGTCAAAGAAATGTCAAAAATATCAAATTAATGGTAAAATCGGACAAAAATTATATAAATACAATGCCACAACAAAAACAAATTATGGAATTTTATGGAAAATTATTTTATTATTTATTCATTGTTGTTCACAATTTAATTAAAAAACTGATTTACTGTTGATCAGTATGGTTTAAGGTAGTATACATTTGAGTAAATTGCTGTTTAAACAGTAATACAGCCTGAAATGTGTCCCTGTATGTGTAATGAATATAAAATACAGTATATGACAGTTTACCTTTTTAATTTAAATTATGAACAACAACAAACTTTTTCATGATATTCAATTTTTTGTAGATGAACTTGCAGTTTGAAATGTTTTAGTCACATAAATGCAGTAAAAAAATTGTTTGTTCAGGGTTTTCTGCACACATGCACATAGTTCCAAGCTGTAAAAGGGAAGTAGGATTTGCTGTGGGTGGCATTACCAGCTAGCTGATTGGCTCTTTTTGTGAAGGGTGGGATTTTGCATGAATCAAATGCCATGTTGAGTGTTATGAGCATTCCCATTCATTTTTCATTGTGTGACCTCTGTCTCCTCATATTATAATGTCCCTGCAAGCACAGACAACTGCCATACTGATAAATAATGGTTAGATTCAGAAATAAACCTAGATAACTGTATTCTTTAAATAGCAACTAGAGCATCAGTTGTTACAAGTGCAATAATATTGAGATGATTTGTCTTCTTCTAGTCCACACTTCCCATCTCGGCCGATGCACATTAAGCTCATCACACAGAACCTATAGTGGCTAGCAGACTTCATCCACAATAAGCTAACTAGCAGCTTGTGAAAATGCTTTTATATCAAGAGATACTTATTGTCTAAGTTAGCATTTAAGGTTTTAAAATTCTCTCAAATGCTATTACATAGTGATCTAAATTTGCTAATGATAACAATCTTTTTGCTTTCTAAGCTAATTAGGTACATGAAAAATTACCAGTTTGCATTACATCTGTGTTGATGATGCAGACTATGTACATATGATCTAATAAACAGATCACATACACTGTCACTGTTATACTTACCTCTTATTATGAGAGCTTTTTGAATTGGTGACATTATTGTCAAAAAATGACTTGGCTACACCCAACTTCATCCTTTTCATTAAAAACGGACTCATCCATCTTATGAAAGCATTTGTAACTTTTTAGAGTATTTACTTTTTAGCAGTGTCTGGTGGTGCTGATGGATCACCATTCCAGGGTTGCCTGAAGTATCAAGAAGGGCGTGTGGTGAAGCTTTGAACATATCAAGACTGACAAGGACTCCATCCTCATTTAGTCTGTTTTATTTCTTTTTCTCATGCTTGCCTTTTGTTGACAATTCACTGCTGTTTTGATGGTTTTTCCATTGTGTTTCAATATATTATAAGGACGTAAAGCTATTAAAATTAGCATCTTTAACTTCACAGTATTTTGGCTAATGTCTTTGATGCTGTTCACAAAGTAATGAAATCCAGTTCTGCTCTCTTGGGCGGCTCTCGTACTCAAAACAACCAGAATAGTAATTTCTTCAGCTGAACTCCTTTTCTCCTGGGCCATCGACAGACTGAAAACTGATGAGAAAAAGTAAACAGAGAACATGTCTGACTGGCAAATCCTTCAGAAACTCTGCCGAATTCCAAGACTCATGTTTTGTTTTATTTTTTGTCTCATCCATGCCCGTGTGGAGCCAGTATAAGCCCGGCACCGTCTACTGGCTCCCACAGCTGCTGTATGTTGATGGTGTTGCAGATTTAAATGCAATCCCTTAATCCCCCCTCCACAGCCTTCAGAGCACTGCTGTGCTACACTTGATTTTTCACACTTGTTAACATCATCCTCTCCTGCTGAAGAGTGTTAATGGTGAACGATGGCTAGCTCTTCACATCTCCCTGCCATCAATGGATAATTTTTCCCAGTCCTTCAAATTTGGACATTAACAAATTTACTGAAACATTGATATGCACTGTGTATAAGAATGAGTCAAAAATTCTCTTTCTGTAGAATTTATTTTAATCAGTGTTCAGAATTATTTTTTTAATTATTCTTCCACATTATCTCCCTGCTTTTCAATACACTTTGTCCATCTATCAACAAGCTTCATATTCCCTCATTAAAAAAATGTTTTTGGCTGAGCTGAGAGTCATGAATGCACTGCTGTCTTCACCTCTTCATTAGAAGTGAATTTTTGTCCTCTTATGGCTTCTGTCAGGAGACCCAGAAAACTCTCAGCATCAATTTCCCAGCTGATGGTTGACGTTTGAACTTTTTTTTTGTCCTCCATCTATTCCATACTCTGTTTTTTACTCTCAGGCTTGTAGTGATAAATCCATGTCTCGTCACCACTAATGATTCTTTTTATGAAACTTTCACCTTCCTTACAGTATCGGTCCAGATTTTATTTGCAGATTTCCAAATAGATTTGTGACAAATCAATGCACTGCTTTTCTTTCTGCAGAGCATAAGTGAGGCAGCCATTTTTTTTTCAGTGCAGTCATAAATAAATTGACATAACATGATCAAACCTGCACAGCATATACTATGGAGACAGCAACCTAGTAAATAAAGTGTTGATAAGACATTGCGGCCAACAGATGTTTGTCTGGTATACATTTTAACCACTTAGGGTGTGCAGTTCTGTTCTGCACTCTCAATACTACATAGCTTAGATTCATAGTGTTTACTGAATACTCGACTCAACTTTATTTATTAAATATGGTATATTTAATGAATATTTTTGTAATGACATGCTAAGCATTTTTTCTTTGCTATTTTTTATTTTTGTAGTAATTATTTTCATAGTAATAAACCATAAAATGACTTAGTACACATACATGCATGCATACAAACATATGTAAATGAATAAGCTGTGATTTGTCATTTTTACCACAATTTTGTTGTCCAATCTCTATTAAAAAACATTTAAGAAAAAAAAAATGTCTTGCAATAGTTGCTACTAAAGAATGCATTTGTGGGTGGAGATTGGATAGTACATTACTGTATAATAAACATTAAGATTAACAGATTTGTAAGAGTAATAATAATTCTACGGTTCAATGGATCAGGTTCCATCATTTGATAAGTAACGATGGTATATGGAGGTAATGATGTAGACCTAAAGGCCTTCAGTCCTGTGGCTTCCTCAAACCACACGTGATGATGAAACATTGGTGAGAGTTGAACTGTTGAGTCACATGACTGGGTATATGCTATAGGACCCAGCTGAGAAGCATTAGCTCTAATCAGTGACTGGCTTTTTCTACTTTAAAGTGAGGCCATATGTGGCATTCTGGTGGCTTGTAGTGCACGGTGTGGGCAGAGCTGCTGTGGCGTCTGGGGCTTTGAATGTGTGGGGTGTCTTCAGACCGCCTGTGGAAAGGCTTCCTTTGCTGACGAGCTAGTTATAGAACTCAAAACCAGAGCAGCCTGGCAGAAGGCACGTCTGCACTGTGGTACAGTCAAAGAGGTCAAAAAAATTACAGCACAGTGTTTGCTCCACTGAAAAGGATGAGTGGGTTTGGGATGCCAGTACATTATTAACATTAATCCGCAAAGTTTGATCATTCCAACTTATAGAAAAGGAGTATCCTTCATTTTGACATGTGATTTTGAATGGAAGAAGAATAAGAAGCCTTTGATTATAAACTATTCTATTTCATTTTCAGAGTAAAATGCTGCTGAAGTTATCTATTCATCATATTATATTGAAAAAGGCTTTTTTGGAGCAGGACTCTTCATATGCAATATTAATGTAATTAAATTAGAACATAGTGATAGCCAGAGGCAAGCGCTGAACTTAGTCTTGGACTGTTTGATAGCCTTTGAAGAGGATATTCAGTGACAACAGAACTAGCCGCTGGCATTTTCCAGTACGGCTGATGCTTCTGTCATGACGGCTTATGGAATGGGGAGTTGTATTTAGACAAAAGAACAGCTCATGTGATTTGTGATTGCTGTCTGAACTGAAGACAAGAGTTTGATCAATATACATTACTCCCAGTGAACAAAGAGCAGGGAAATGCCTTAGAGGAGAAATTGACTCAGTCTATGAGTTAACAGGGGCAGCCATACAGATTATCTCTGCCATGTTGTCTCAGTCATGTTTGTGTATTTATTTATTTGGTTATTTAAGTGCAGTAAGGCTTGCAAACCATGTGCCGTACTGAATATTAAATGTCATTAAGTATTAATATGTTATAAATGAAAGAAGAGACCAGTGATATTGATATGAAGTGATATATTTTTTTTTTATCTCCAAAAAAAAAATAAAAATTTTGATTACTTTTGTGTTCATCATTTAATTCAAAAATCATATATTGTATATTCATTTACACATAAAGTAATTCACACTTTTATGTTGATACTGTTTGAATAGTAATTTACTCAAAGTCCAAATGAAATCTGGATTTCTGATTTTAATGAGCTACAAGTCATACTGATCTAAAGTCAAATAAAAAAGGCTTAAAATGTCACTTTACATGTAATAAAAATACAATATATGACAGTTTGCCTTTTTGAAAAAAATTATACCAATAATTTACTTTTTCATGATTTTCAGTAACTATTCCCACCTATTGGTGGATTGTGTGGACCACAGCTATTCTAATAGTACATTAATAAATAATATCTATAAAATCATTTAGATTCACAGCCTCTGGTGGACAGTCTTGTTTAACAGTCAGGAGCTCCTCTCTGTCCTCCTTTGTTATGGTAGCTTCTCTTCAGTTCCTGCTCAGTTCCAGCTGAAGTCTGATGGCTGTGGTTCTTTAGTGCAGTGCTTTATCTGCTTACTCCAGCTGGGGCCAGCTCACGTGTGTAGAAACCCCACTGGAGTGAAGGAAGATGGGCTCAGAGCACTGTGTGAGGGTAAAGGAGAGACTTATTAGAGAGAAAGAGAGAGAGAGAGAGAGAGAGAGAGAGAGAGAGAGAGATAAGGTGAGTAGGGCTTTACTCTACAGTCTGTGATGCCTCAAACATCACTCAGTCCACCATCAAAAAAAATCCATGACTGAAGAAACTCCACTGCCACCAACACTAAGACACTGTTTTGTTTTTATATCTTATAAGGATTTGGGATCATGCATGTATATAATAATAATAATAATAATAATAATAATAATAATAATAATAATAATAATAATAATAGTTGTATTTTCCAGCTACTGTGATGGTGAGTCACCAAAGTACATCAAGTTGGAAGTGTCATAGGCCAACAAAACATGATACAGCAAAATCACTAAAGCTAGCACTGTTGGAGCCTTTAGCAGACTACACCAGACTCTTGATATTTCATGCAACAGAAAACTAACAACCTCAAACATTTCAGAATGCCTCAGTTTTATTGACAACAGATGCAAAAACTGAGACAGCTACAGTCACACAGGAGTTATGTAGCCACTTTTACACTGACTACATGTTCCATCCATCCATCCATTATCACACCTGCTTAATCCTAATCAGGGTCGCGGTTAGTCCCCTACCCCATGACTGGGCGCAGGGCAGGGCATTACACTATTCAACTAAGCCCAGGACAGGGCGCCTGTCAATCGCTAAGTGACACACACATGCACCTATGGACAATTTTAGAGTACCCAATTCACCTGACCTCCATGTTTTTGGAGTGTGGGAGACTGGAGACCCCGGAGGAAACCCACGCAGACACGGGGAGAACATGGAAACTCCGCTCAAATGAGGACTCAAACTCAAGACTCCAGCGCTGAGAGGCGAACGTGCTAACCACTAAGCCACCATGCCGCCCCTGACTAGATGTTGATAATGGAAATATGAACTTTATGATGGATAAAATAAAAAAAAAATAAAAAAAACACCAAAAGAAAACACCCTGAGTGGCTCAGCAGACTAAGGCGCTATCACTATGATCTGAGGATCGCAAGTTCGAATCCCAGGTCATGCTGCTTGCCATCGGCAGTCGGTGCCCGAGAAAGCAAAAATTGCCTGTCCTCTCTGTGGCACTCTCACCCCAGCCCTACTAATTATTGTTGGCTGGCTCAGGCATCTGTCAGGCGATCCATCAACAATGGGGACTCTGTGCTTACCTACAAGCACGTTGGCTTCCTGGTGGTGACGTATCAGCAGCAGTTGTAAAAGAGGCGGAGCTTCACTTCACATGCATCAGAGGAGGCCTGTGTTAATCTGCACCTTCCTAGACTCCGGGACATTACAAGTGATAGGGAGAGTCAACAAATGGCCAGGTCGATTGGCTACCAAACACATTGGGGGAAAATAGAAATAGAAAAAAACTCTCTTTATGGACAAATGAAACACATCTATGTAAGAAATGTTCCCATATGTACTGTATACTGTATATATATCTAACCACTCATGTCTCATTTTAACCATTTAAATGTAAACACCTTTAAGAAGAGCTTTCTAAAATTCAAATAACTATGTTGTTGATCCTTACATTATAGATTACTTCAGTTTTCTCAGATTTTCCTTCAAAATCAAGACATTTTGGACATGAAAATGTACAAATACACTCACATTGAGGCTGGCTTGCCAATCCCACAACTATGCATGGATAAGCGTAAAGCCTCAGTATACAGCGAATGACATTTCCATATTCAGTGTATTCAGTGGGTAAGCCAGCAGAAAAGACCAGTGCTTTCACCACAGCTCTGGTTCATAATTTAGTCCTGTGCGAACACTTCTGTAATGAAATTGCAATGTCTGCTGTCTCTTCCACACACAGGGCGTGTTTTATTATTCTATTTGCTGCACGTTCCACCCAGCATTAAACATTAAACAGCATTTTCTACTTTAATTAAAGCTCACATACATTAGGTGTGTGTGTGTGTGTGTGTGTGTGTGTGTGTGAGAGAGAGAGAGAGAGAGAGAGAGAGAGAGAGAGGTGTACAGACAGACTGGCAGACGTACACAGGGATGTTAGGCTAGGTTAGTAATTGCCCTCTCCTGTCCTCTAGTCAACAAGTTAATTAAAGAATTATTAACATACTGTAGCTCCAACAGAAGCAGCTCAGGGCTTATTAAAAATGGAGAGCAATACTGGCCATGCCCATTTCCTCCCCATTTAGATATCTCTATAGGACATGCCATCATGTCTAATTAAGGCTTTGGTGCAGAATTGAGGTCACACTTTATATATTATCTCACATCAGTAAATCCTACATTGAATATGAAAAGTTGGAAATGAGCTCAAAGCTGATGAGTGTGTGTGTACGTGTGTGTGTGTGTACGTGTGTGTGTGTGTGTGTGTGTGTGTGTGTGTGTGTGTGCACAGAATTGTGTGACTTGGAAAGGTACTTCAAACGTACTTTATTTTAGTTCTTACTAACGTCTAAAAAATGTTAATGACTGCTTTAATTGTATTATTCATGACAATAGATGGTGTAATATACTGTTTTTCATTAGGATGAACCTACATGGTACTGAAATACTTTAGGATGCATCCAAATTCCTAAAAACAGAGACTGCAAAAAGGTTTTTCACTTGAATACATGGCTTTTGGAGGAAAGATAAATTATGTTGTCTCTGTTTTCTTATTGTTATGAATGTCTTCTTGTCCCACAGAAATCTTATGAGGTTATATTTCAAGTTCTTTATCTGCTACTGGTAATTGTTCTTGTTTGAACTATTAGGAATAGTTTGACGTGTCCACACACAACATTATGATATGACTTATTAGACATATTGACAAAATTTAAGATGTTTTCACATCCCAACATTGAAATTTGCAGTTCATTCATGGTATACAGTACTTCTCTATTTGGATATAACTTTTGTACAGTTTCAACAGTGGTAAGAGTTTATTATATGGATCTCACAGTTTATGGAGAACTTTGTTTTGGGCTAAATTCTGTGTGGCCCTGTTTAATCTATTTTGGCTATTTATTATTATGTCTGCTCACTAATCTGGCCACTCAGTTGGAACTGAAGGGCATAAGGACACATCAGAGAGCACTGTGGGATGCTGCAGGCTGTTGGGTTGAACTGTGTGCTGGTATGTGGGCTTCAAAGCCCCCCTGACACACTTGAAACTGCCGTTTGAAGTGGGAGAGAATGTGATTAGGTAAAAGGGATGGCATTCTGATAGAGGAGAGCGGCATTAACGCGTTAGCACTGTGGAGTGGTGCACACCCGAGGGCATAGGGTGCCACTGTAGCCACTCCAGCATACAGAGTAATGGGATCAAGCAGTAGCGCCAGACTAGAGCACTGGCCACTTTACCAGGCTGTGCGTGGAGAGGATTTATAATGCGCCTCCAAAGTGGGATTAGCCAAACTCTCAGAAGCCTTCAGAACTTCAAAATGTGACGTGGTGGATGGCAGGCCAAAACTTGAGCTAGATTGATTTGATTTTGTAGTCTAAGTAGATGCTAATTCCTGGTTAAGTGTGGTTGGTGTTTTGGCATGTACAGTATTTAAGAAGCCAGTCAGCCAGGAGTGCTTTTAAGACGCTTGAGGAGTGAGGATTAAACTGTAGCAAACTTTTTTCCATGCAGCCAAACAGATTGAAAATAGACTTACTATGATCATGAAAACAAAACTGAGTGTAATGCTCAAGGTCTTTGAAGACCAAAATTTGGTCAAATTAAAATATCTGGGCTAATATTTACTAGATTATTCGAGATAAATTTTTACATATACGGTACCTGCAAATTAAGATTTTTATAAAATATTTAGACTGCTGCTCTAAGAAGGTCAATAACTGCACAGTTTGATTTTAATGGCTAAAAGGTTTACTTGACCAGTCAAATATTATCCAAACTATTTGAGTACTCAGATCTTTCAATTGAGTCTTGCTGAATTTTTGTAACAAATTATCCAAAAAATTTAATATCATGAAAAAGTTCAGAATATAATTCAAAAAGTTACAATTAAATTTTATATTAATTTACACATAAACTCATTTCAATAATGTAATGTAAAGTGACATGTTTTAAGCTTTTTTGTTTTCTTTTAATGTTGATGTTATTTGAATAGTAATTTACTCCAAATTTGAAAAGAAATATTTAAATAATTTGAGATTCTGGATTTTACATTTTCATGAGCTGTAAGTCATACTGAACAAAAGGAAAAAAGGCTTGACGTCACTTTACATGTAATGCATATAAAATTTAAAATTTACTCTTTTGAATTGAATTATGATTTTTTAAAATGATATTCTATTTTTTAATGTAAACAAGGCAATATATGTGACCCCGCCAGGGAAAACCAGGCCAAAGTCACTGGGCAACTTATTGAGATATCGTGTCAATATTGTGTCACTCACATTAGCGACAAAACTTAGCCGCTCAGTATTATTGCTGTAAATGAAAGATAACTGTCTCAGATATCTATCGTAGAACATATTTTGATCAAAAACAAAACTTAAATTCACAAAAAAGTTGTTATGAAAAAAAAAACTTTGAAAAAAAAGAATGACTTTGACCTGGTTTTCCCTGGCGGGGTCACATATTGCATTTTTGCTTGTTTGTTGTATCTAAAATTAGGAAAACAGCTAGACTTGCTCATGCTAACATTAGAGATGTGCCCTTACACTACTTACATTACATTAGAGTGGAAGAGTCTAATGGCTGAAGATTACACCACTTCTGTCTAGAGATAGGAATTTAAATTCAACACAAAATGAACTACTGTCTGGCACCAATTTTTACATGTAAACTAATCATTAACAATCATTACATTTCTTGAGAGTTAGTGCAATATCACAAAACATAATTTTGTGGTACACATGTAAAAATATTTTCTTACACTAGTATTTTATGCAACAAATTAAATGTCTTGGTTCCATCTGGTTTCTCAGTCTACTGAAGAATTTAGTGTGGGCGTTTTTTAATGTAAATGCTTCAGATAAGGTCTCTCTCATAATAAAGTCTCAGAATCATGATATTTAGAGGAAATTATATTATTACGTGGCAGCACATCAGTCTTTATGGCAATGCATTATTCTAACAACCATATAAAAATGGAATGCTATTTAAACATTGAGTTATTCCACATCCATTTCAGAGGCTGGACTCATAAATTACCCAAAGCATGCTGATATATCATTTACATCATACATATGTAGGATATGTGGTGCTAAATTAGTTTTGGACCATGAAAATAAATCCTCCAGCTATGACAGATATTGCTACTTTGTGGAAAAAAATGCATTTCGGGGCTGCAGGAATTCCCCAATGTAGGAACATGGATTATTGGTGAGTTTATGAAAATCTGCTTCAAAATAGTCAATAAAGCACAATTAGATTTAAGGACAATAGGCTTTATTAGAAGACTGATGTCACTTAAACAGTGAGTCTACACACACACGCACATACACACACACACACACACACACACACACCTCTTTAGTATCTCCCCCTAGAGAATATGCTTATGATTATAGAACTGTGATGCACACCTGAGACCCGTCTCATATGCTAGTGGTATGAGACAGACCAGACTTTGGACCTTTAGCACTTGTTTGGATCTTTTTTTGGTGAAGGTTGAATTTTTTTATACTTTGGCAGAGACTAATGGTTCATAACTTGATATTTCTAATTGCAAAAGCACAAGTCAGTCTTCAAATTGTGTGAAAATTTCTTGAGTAGACCCGCTCATTAATTTGAATACATTGACTTATGTGCTGTATTTTTTATTTTAATTTTTACCCGATTTTCTCCCCAATCTATTGGTAGACAATCGAGCTTCTCATTCGTTAAGACTCTCTCTATCACTTGTAATGTCCCTGACTCTAGGAGGGTGCCGACTAAGACAGGCCTCCTCCAATTTACGTGAAGTAAAGCTCCGCCTCTTTTCAAACTGCTGTTGATATATATCTCCGACAGGCAGCCAACTCGCTCTGAGAAAAGCCCCAGATTTCCAGTTCTGATGGATCGCCTGGCAGATGCATGAGCCAGCCGACATTACTTAGTAGTGCTGGGGAGAGACTGCCATCTTACCTGCCTGGAGAGGGCATGGCCAATTTTGCTCTCTCAGGCCCAGCTGCCGATGGCAAGCAGAATGACTGGGATTCAAAGTTGCGATCCTCTGATTATAGTAATATTTACAGTATTTTTAACATAAGTTTTCTCATTTACTCAAGTTAAAATTTTGGAGGTTGAGATTTATAACTAGATTAACAACATCCTTCATGTTTGCCTTAGTTGGCAGAGGTATTGTGCAATGTTGCTCGTCCAAGTTACTTATTAACTTATTTGGCATTAACTGTATTCTCTTTTTTGCATTTTATGTTCTTTTCAAATTTCAAATGGATTTCTTCAGTGTAGCAGAAATGAGCATATCCAGTCTTTTTTACTTGCATTGATTTGTATTGTGTTCATGATATCGATACCCAGTAATGTTTGTGTGTGGTGGGAGTCTGACTGTAACTCCATCTGAACCAAACTTGATGACTCTTCTTTGTCCTCACGTAGCCTTGGAAATGCAGATCTATTGCTGACTGTGTAATGATTCCATTCAAGTGCTTTATGAAATCCATTTCCCTTTGGATCAATTGGGCTTAATGTCATGTGTCTCATTCACCTCTTTCATGGTGCTGGACTTTATTAATAACTGCATTGACTGCATTGATTTCTATTGACAGCTGTGTACTGTGGGACAGCTTTTTGCGCTCCACTGTTGCCTCCAACTCTACAGCCCTTAAATCAAGTGGCATCTCATTAGAGCGGTCAGTCTCTCTCTCTCTCTCTCTCTCTCTCTCTCTCTCTCTCTCCCCCCCCCAGTGGCAGTACAGTAGTAACTGTTTGTAGAATAGGTATTGACTGCTGCAGAACAACAGAACTCCATAAGCTTTACCACTTTGGAGATGCTCTGACTCATCATCTGACCAGAACTATTTGGCATATATATATTATATATATATACAAACCGGATTCCAAAAAAGTTGGGACGCTATACAAATTGTGAATAAAAACTGAATGCAAT
>BRDA01059029.1:0-23510 GCA_036984385.1 Crenuchus spilurus
CTGAATATTAAATTTATTTTTACTAGAATATTTTACCTTAGTGTATGTGTAAAGGTACGGAGCCCCTGAAGGGACTTGATGTATTTGTTTTTTCAGATTATAGGGATGTGTTTTTTTTTTTTTTTGGTTTACTATCTGGTACTATCAGGTGAGCACCCAATAGTATCAGGTGAGCACCCAATAGTATCAGCTGAGCACCCAATACTAACAGGTGAGCACCAGATAGTTTCAGGTGCTCACCTAATAGTATCTGGTGCTCACCTGATTGTACCAGACAGTAAACAAAAAAATAAAAATTGGATCCCTATAATCTAAAAAAACAAAACAAAACACCATGTCCCTGATAGTATCAGGTGAGCACCCAATAGTATCAGGTGAGCACCTAATAGTATCTGGTGCTCACCTCATTGTACCAGACAGTAAACAAAAAATAAAAAATTGGATCCCTATAATCTAATAAAAAACACACCATGTCCCCTTAGGGGCTCCGTATAAAGGTGTGCATTGATGATATTTATTTAAATTTATTTAAAAGCTGTAACCCTTCACTGGGCAACTGTGACCTGGTGACCGGACAGGTCATGACTGAACTGCCCTTGAGCAAGGCATCTAACCACCAACTTTAAGTTGCTATAAATAAGAGTGTCTTCTAAATGTAGATGTGTAGCTGTTTTTACCCATTAGTTGGGTAAATGTCCACAACCCAGCACACTAGGTCAGTATGCACCACTATTCACACTTGTGGTGAACCTGTGGGGGTCCTGATCATTGAAGAACAGGTGAAAGGAGGATAATAAAGTAAACAGAGAAACAGATGGACTACAGTCGGTAATTGTATAACTATAAAGTGCATCTATATACTCAGTGGAGATAAAATGGGCAGTGAATGTACAGGGTATGTATAGTATATATCAGTAGTCGTGAGTTTGACTTCTCCACACATTGGAAGGAAACTGAGGAACAAAGGAAACTATGCTGTGCGACTGCAGCGAGGAGCATAATGACAGTCTATTGGTGCCTCTCTGGAAGTTATTAAGCATGAATGCAATTTCACTGAGCGGTGATTCATAGAGCCATTTAGTGCAAATTAAAATTTGGTGTGCAGCCTCATCAAGCGTCCTTGGAAAACGACTCATGAAAGGCCATTTCTGTTCTGTCCAGTGATTGAATGGAATGTGTGTATATGTGTGTTTGAGAGAGAATAGTGTAGTATATTACATTTAGAATGGTCTTAATTGAGTCACAGAGCAATGAATAAGGCAATGTCCTGTTCCTCAGGTTTGACAGACTACCTTTAGGTTACATAAGCTTCCATTTAAAAGTCATTTTTAAAGTGTGTGACTTGATTTTTATGACTAGAGTGAACACTACATCTTTGATGATGGTTGAATGTTGTTGAAGCCAATAACTCTGTATTGTGTTTATTGTTACTTGGTTGGCGTTAGACTTTAGTATCTATTATATTATACTGTCAGCATAAAATGTATTATTAGTATTGTTAAGCCCTGTAAAGTTGATTTAGACTCCTGTCTTCAGGCTTCTTAAAGATTCCTCTGATTGTATCCATCCATCTTCCTCTTTTACCTCCAACTGTTCCATCAAATGAGCTGCTTCTGTCCAACATAAGAGATCTTCAGTTTGGTTATCTGGGCTGAGCTTTGAGTTGGTCCAGGATCAATTTATCCGTCTAAGGTTATCTGAACACCAAGTCCAAAGGTATCATTCCTCTTGTCCAGTTTTCACATCCATAAAGAACCACAGAGAAGACCACAGTTTGGAGCTATTGTATTGCTTTTTTTTTTTTTTACCCAGTATACTCCCCAATGTCTTAGAAGCCAATTGATGTGGCCACGCATTTGTTGACTCTCCCCATCACTTGTAATGTCGCTGACTGTCCCTGGTGGGTGCAGACTAACACAGTGAAGTCAAGCTCTGCCTCTTTTTGAACTGCTGCCAATGCCTTGGCACCAGGCAGCCAAAGCGCTCGGAGGAAAGCTCAGGATCCCAAGTTTTGATGGATTGCCTGGCAGACACCTGAGACAGCCAACATGAATTAGTAGTGCTGGGGAGAGAGTGCCATCTTACCCACCCAGAGAGAGCATGGACAATTTTTGTTAGATGTTAGAAGATCTTCTCCAGTTCCTTTATTTGTCCTCTATGGAACAAACAGTGTAAATGTACCTTTAAAAGTCCAACATGGACCTTAAGGCCCACTCGTGTAGCTTATACAGAGCTGTGTGAAGATAATGATGTACTTGATTATTCTAATAAACACAGTCTATATTTATAATCAGTAGTTCACATGTAAAGATATTTGATTCATGTTGTGTTTAAACCCCTGACCACTAGATGGCAATGTTATACTCTATCTTCACCCATTAGACTCTTCCACTCCAGTGTAAACAAGTTGAATAAGTGCATTGCTGACAGGTTTGCTAAAATACTACTACTAATAATAATAAAAGTAGCTGCTGCTACTACTACTACTACTACTACTACTACTAATAATAATAATAATAATAATAATAATAATAATAATAATAATAATAATGTTACTGCAGCTACTACTACTACTACTACTACTACTACTACTACTACTAATAATAATAATAATAATGTTACTGCTGCTACTACTACTACTACTACTACTGTTACTACTACTACTACTACTACTACTACTACTACTAATAATAATAATAATGTTACTGCTGCTACTACTACTACTACTACTACTACTAATAATAATAATAATGTTACTGCTGCTACTACTACTACTACTACTACTGTTACTACTACTACTACTACTACTACTACTACTACTACTACTACTAATAATAATAATGTTACTACTACTACTACTACTACTACTACTACTACTACTACTACTAATAATAATAATAATAATGTTACTACTACTAATACTACTACTACTACTACTACTACTACTACTACTACTACTACTAATAATAATAATAATAATAATAATAATAATAATAATAATAATAACTTCAGTACAGTAATGTTCTGCTCTGTGTGTGTTTTCTTGTGCTTTTCTAGAGAGCCTGTAGTTTGACCCCTGGCAGACAGATGGCAGCAGCTAGCTTCCTGCTGCCAGCCTGACAGACCAGTATGGCAGAAGTGCACAGATTCTCAGAATTAGAGAAAGTGGCTTTTCTTCCACGCCTGATTTCCATGCGGTCTGCTCATGCACTGGGCTAATAGACAAAAGTGCTGGAAAAACAGAAATGAAATGCATGTGGAGCAGAAGAAGCAACCACTGGAATAAAGTGGTCAGCTAGGCCAGGTGAGCTAAACGGGAGGAGTCAAAAAAGGTAAGGGGGTGGGTTTCAGGGTGTAGGTGTGTCTGTAGTTGTGTATCTGTCTGAATGCATGAATGAAAGCATGTAATATGTAATAAATTAAAATAATGTAACAGTGTTTAGCATTTGATTCTGTAGATTCAGGTTTTTGTAATTAAACCTGATTGTGTTGGACAAAGGAGTCCAGAGCAAATAATTTTTAATGTAAATGTAAATGTTTTCAGGTGTTTAAATGGATATTCTACATTTCGTCATCACTAAATCATTAAAAAAAATCTCCTGCTTGGCTTGATGTGAGATATTCCATTCTTAAAGCATAAGAAATGTTCACAGTGTTTTTGATAGGAACCAGACATTTAGTGGCTTTAAAAGCTCAGATAAAGTTACTGTATAAAATTTGTCAAAATGTCAAAATGGAGAGATACTTGACAAATACATGTTCATTTTTAGTTTTGCATAAATAAAATAAAATGTAAAAGTAAATAAAATTGTTATATTTGCACTGTAAAGCCCTGGTTGGTATCTTGCCATTGGTTGGTATCTGATGCTAACTGAAATGAATGATAACTGAAGCAATATTTCCCATAAGAAATAATGTAAATCCTACTAATCTGTTTCAGATGCTCAAAATATTAACAAAAATATATATTTTATATAGAATAACTATAGTTTAAGATACAGAACACAATGAAAAATAAAGACTAATGAAATGAATAAATGAACATTTAACATTTGTACACCTGTTAACACCACACTCGGGGTTCTCAGCCCCTATTTGTTATCGCACCCGTGTTCAGGCGGTAGTGCTGCGTTTCGTTGCTTTAGTGTTATATGTGTTTTAGTTTGTTGTGAGCATTAATCAATGAGAAACAACCAGAAACAAAGTCAGAGATGAGTGAGGAACATGTGGGAGGATGCTTTGTTTTCACAAAATTAGTAGCGAGTTATGTGGGCATGGCGACGAAAACCAGGCAGATCAGCGAAATTTTGCATTTCATGGCACATCAAATCATCACAGACTGCAGAACCTGCACACTGGACTTCAGACACCTTGTATTGTGTGTCTCTCCACTCTTCCTCCAGACTCTAGCAGCTGATTTACTAATGAAATGTAAACAGAGGACTTTGTACTGAGTAACAGTCCAGTTCTGGTTCTGCTCAGTCCAGATAAGACACTTCTGATGTTGTCTCTGGTTCAGGAGTGTTGATATTTAGAATCACAATCATTTAAATAATAAAATGAAATGTGTCACTTTTTTCATCATTACATGCTGTGGTATTGACTGTGTTTTTGAGTGTATTGATATTTCCCTCTTTCTCTCTCTCTGTGCTATGTTTAGTCAGGGCTTCTCCTCTGTATCATGTTTTGGTGCTGTGAGGAGTGATTTAAAGGGGCATAGGGCTGCCCCCGGGTCCCGGCAGTGTGCCCACAGTGCGTGGAAACAAACACTGCGCCCTCGCCTTTTTTAATTAGCCAGAGGGCTCAAGCTGACAGCTTCTTCTGACACTGACGCAGTAACCAGCTATTATGCTAAATATTTGGTGCGTTGCACAGCTCAGGCTGACACTGTGGTCTCCCAGGGGGCCTATCAGGTCTGGAAAGCTGAAATTCGGCAGAAAATCAGAAGGGGTAGGACGGTGTGTATCTATTAATGACCAGTCAATTCATCAGGCATTAACGAGGGGACGTGGCATCGCTTTCAGATGGCTTTTGTTGCAGTTGTGTGTGTGGGAGTCGGCTGTCTTGCTTGATCGCGTGGTAACTATTTTAATGAAAGGAGTGAGGGAGGCTTGCTTGGCAGGCGCCATGTTGGAAATTTATTACCGGTGGTGGAAAGCAGGGCTGCTATTTGTAGGTCACAGCCTTTCTAATGAAGTCTCATAGCCAGCGGCAGACTGAGTTATGGCGACGCCGAGAGGCTGGCCGTCACTTTTCCCCGCACCAGTGGGTCGTAGCAATGTCCACGGTGACCCTAGAGGTCAAAAGGTGACAGGTAACAATCCATCCCAGCCCATAGCTGAGTTCAGCCCAGCCTGCTGGAGAGCCAGCTGTGTGTTTACGATGTGGAAACTATTAGGCCATCACTTTGCTTCAGCGGTGGCATCAACTTTCAGATTTCCCAGGTGATCTGGTCTGCTGGTCTCTGCTCGTTGAGCTGTAACAGCATTTTATTGTTTGTTAACTGTTACACTGTCGTATATGAAGGTGCCTGTTTAAGGGCCAATATCATTTTGTTTTGTCTTTTATTTTAGTGACAATAAAATATTCTAATAATCTGAGATTAAAATATGAACAAAAGATGAATATTTTCACCACATACACTGTATATTTTGATGAGCATAAGAATATTTGGTAAAAAATTGTTTATAAGTAACTTCAGCACATATTTATATTTATATGATATTTATGAATAAATTTTTAATCCAACATTAATAGTAATTTTTTTTTATGTTGATCAGTGTGGATTACAGCTCATGAAAAAGCTCTCAAATCATGAGATTTCATTTGGAGAAAATAACCTCAACATTACAAGAACAAAAAGGCTTTAAATGTCACTGTGCATGTACTGAACTTTCTAAACCCTTTAACCTTATTCTGCTTTATGAAGATGCACTAGTACAACACAGGTTGTTTCATTTTCACTTGTAGCGGCATTAAAACCTGTAGTTTAACTATGGGGTGCACAAACCTTTGCACGAGGCTGTAAATCACTTAAATAGATCATTTATTTAAATGCCACTTTTCCTACCTTTAAATTTAACAGGCTGATCCTTTTAGGCTGATATATGCAAATGGCCTACATTCCGATTGGCTGCCTTGTTTTTTTTTTTAGCTTTGATGATATTTTGTGAAATTGTGGGCTCATATATAGGCTGTGTAGAGTCAAATGTTAACTCACTGTGGTTTATACAAAAATAAACAGTATATATTTCTTATCAAACCACATAGGTGGTTCAGGATGTCGCTGCATAAAAAACTAAGCCACATTCAACATCGCTATCAACTTGCATCAAAAGTACTGGCTTGAAACGCCATGTTGGTTTTGTTTGATGTGAATAGACCAAGTAAACACTGAGATAGCATGACATACATTTGCTATAATTTTTTTTTTTTACACTTGAGTCAGAGTCTGTAAAACTGGCTGATGCTGGCTGTGTATTGATTTTTACATCCTCGTCAGTTTCCGTCATCAGTTATGAAGAGAAACGTTTGAATCTGTTGAATCTGTTCTACAGGTTGTTTGTTCTACTATTTAAGAATCGCTCACAGTCTAACAATGTAAGGCCTGCAATCCAGCTCTAGCTGTAGTACAATGTTCACAGCTGCTTTTTGATGTAATTACTTGTATGTAGCTTCATTTTAAATAGTTTTAAATAGCTTTTAAGTAGTTCACTGAGCATGTCTGTGTTTTTATAGTACAATTGTGTATTTTAGGTTGAATGTGTTCATAAAAAATTAATAATTGTCAGGTTACATATGAGGTATTGTGCTGAAAACATACCAAACTTGATCATGGTACACATTATTGAATATGCAATATCAAGATAAAATCAGAAGTATTCTGATAGCCTAAGACTTCTACAGTTAAATCTCATGTGATAAGGTGAAAATGTAAAAAAAGTCAAACATTTGGGAACCTTTCTTCAAGTCATGATGATACTAAGCGAGAATATCCCAAATATCTTTAGACTCCTGACTGTTGTTTTAGTGTGTGCAGTAGAACACATCTTCCATTGGCTGTAAATGAAAGCGAGGGTCTGATTTAAGGGATTAAATGTAAATCTGCGTACACGGTGTGAACGTCTTCTGCCTGTTGTTGATCAGAGGCTCCACTGTTTTGGCGTCCTCGTGCACTGTAGAGACGTGGTGTTGAAAGTCTGCCACTGTCGTGACAAACCTGATTGATGACAACTGAGCTTTAATTGGTGTCATCTCACGGCAGCCTAACCCGACGCACTCGCAGAAACCATTTCTCTGGGAAGTGCTGGGAGGTTTCACTGGCGGGGGTTTGTGTGCTGAAAGACGGGTAGGAAAAATGTGCCGGGCCTTCACGCGCTTGCACAAACAGATCTGTAAATTCAGCTGCCAACGAGTCTAATTAGAAAACACGGGTGAAGGCACGGAACGGTGTGGGTTTGTTTTCCTGACGTTTCCAGTTCACCGTTGCTGTTGCTGTCTGGCTTGCTGGTCTCCATGGAGTGGAAGCATACCTGCTAATAGGGCTAGTCAGATCCCAGCCAGTGATAGACATAGCTGGAGAGGTGTTGGCTTTGGGTACGGTCTTAAAAAAGAAAGAGAGACTTAATTGTTTGTCTTTGAGCCTGTGTAATCTCCAGGTATTACAGCACTGAAAACAACGCCAAAGCTGATGGGGAGTGCTTGACATGCCTGGCATGAAATCAAGGTGGAGACGAGGTGGAGAACGAGGATCACTGCACACAATATAGCTCTCCTGATCTTCCCTCTTTACTCGTCCTTCAGAATTGAGCGCAGATGGGAAGAGGATTAAAGACATAATGAGGGATCTCAGGGCAAATAACAATTACATAAACAGCATTTTAAAGCTGCACCCAAAAATAGAATGATGTGGAAAAAGTGGTTAATAAAAGTAAATCGTCCTATATTTTATGTTCATTACTCATAAAGTGACGTATGTCAGTGTTACTGCTGATGAGACTTATATGTGATGTAAATCAGAGCTCCAGTACAATCTGTGATGGTGAGTTTGAGTAAATGACTATAAAGAGTATAAATAGTGTCTCTCTCAGACTGTCACACTCCTAATATCAACACTCCTGAACCAGAGACAACATCACAAGTGTCTTACCTGGACTGAGCAGAACCAGAACTGGACTGTTACTCAGTACAAAGTCCTCTGTTTACATTTCATTAGTAAATCAGCTGCTAGAGTCTGGAGGAAGAGTGGAGAGACACACAATACAAGGTGTCTGAAGTCCAGTGTGCAGGTTCTGCAGTCTGTGATGGTTTGGGCTGCTGGTGTTGGTCCACTGTGTTTAGTCCAAAGTCAGCACAGCTGAGATTTTACAGCACTTCATGCTTCCATCTGCTGACAAGCTTTATGGAGATGCCAAGCAGCTGCCCACAGTGCCAACATTACCACTGACCCTCATATTACTGTGACTGACTGACTCATGAGCTCTAAGTCACACTGATCAACATTAAAACATAAAAGTGAGGCCCCGAGTGGCTCAGCAGGCTAAGACACTGACACTATGACCTGAGGATCGCGAGTTTGAATCCCGGTCATGCTGTTTGCCATCAACAGCCGGGGCCCAAGAGAGCAAAAATTTGCAGTGCTCTATCTGGGTGGGTAGATGGCGCTCTCACTCTCTCTATCACTCTCACATTGCAATGTCCGCTGGCTCAGGCATCTACTGATTGGTCCATTCAGAGCTGGGGATCCTGTTCTTTCTGAGCGTGTTGGCTCCTCAGTGACGATGCATGAGCGGTAGTTCAAAAGTGGCTGCATCACACGCAGCGGAGGAGGCTTGTGCTTGTCTTCACCCTCCTAGAGTCAGGGACAGTGCAAAGTGATGGGGAGAGTCTTAACAGAGGTGATGGGCTAATTGGCTTCTACTACATTGGGAAGGGGATAAAAATGGGCAAAATCTTAGAAATAAAATTATATTTAAAAAAACATAAAAGCAGCTGAAATATGTCAGTTTATGTGTAATGAATATAAATATTTGACAGTTTAGCTTTTTGAATCAAATTATGTACAGAAATGAATTTTCCACAATATTCTATTTTTGATGTATGACTATATTTGAGATTTTGAAAGAAATGCAATTCATATAGACTAAATGCACCAATGGACCAGTGTGAATTGATCAACTAGTTACTAGTAAAAAAGTTAAAGAGACCTTCAAACAATCACAGAATGTGCTTTATGACATGTAATATAATAACACTTGCTGAACACTAAAAATGTCAGAGCCTTTAGATTTTTAGTTCCAGAAGTCATTCATTTCAAACTGCACAGCACTAAAGGGTCATGATGTAGCTCAGATTTGTATCACTAGAGGGAGCTTTCAGCAGGACAGAACCTGCTCAGTTCAGGACAGTTCTGCTCAGAGTGCTCATTTCTGTTTTGGGACTCAAATATCAGTAAACTCAACACTTATTGTAACTGAAGATAAGACACCTGATGTATATGAAGCAGAATCTTTAATCAGCACCTCAAAATAGTCAGAAGTTGATTAGTAAGAGAGTAGAAAGAAGAGAGTTCCAGCTGTCACATGACTCTTCCTTTTAGTGTGGAGCTTACAGAAGAAAGTCTTGAAGATCTGAAAGTGAGGAGATGCTGGAGATCCAGTGACTGCATGAACAGTTTTATGTTTGTAGTGTAACAAGGTTAGTACAGCCAGCACAGCCCACAGCACCCCAATCCTTAATTACCCTTAATGTGAAAAGGAAGCACTCAGCTGGCATAAACACAGACCCACTCATTTCTGAACACAGAGATAAGTAGCCCAGACACTGGCACCGGTCACTGGTTTGCACACTTCTGCAGTGTTTATTGTAGCTTTCTCCACTGGGCCAAAGACAGATGACTGGAAGTTACACATCAGACTCTGGAGCATTTAAGGACGAGTCATAGATTCAGAGAAGATTTAAATGAGATTGATCATCTTTAGTTTTAAAGCTAACTACTAATTTTATGTAAAACATATGTGGGGCCAGGCAGCAGTTCAGTTTAGTTCATTTCCTTTATACTGTGACATTATGCCAAAGAAACTAGGGTCTAGCCTGAGCATGGAGACGAATCAGTGACCAGAACTCAAACTCACAAACTCAATATAAGCATGAGGAAAATCCACTAAGAAGAAGGCTCACAAAGAAAAGCTTTTTTAGAACATTTGAAGAACCAAGACTCAAAAAACCCTTTCTTAGAACATGTGAAGAACCAAGACTCAAAAAGAAAAGCTTTCTTAGAACATGTGAAGAACCAAGACTCAAAAAGAAAAGCTTTCTTAGAACATTTGAAGAACCAAGACTCAAAAAACCTTTCACAGAACATGGGAAAAACCAAGACTCAAAAAAAAGCTTTCTTAGAACATTTGAAGAACCAAGGCTCAAAAATAAAAGCTTTCTTAGAACATGGGAAAAACCAAGACTCAAAAAGAAAAGCTTTCTTAGAACATTTGAAGAATCAAGACTAAAAAAGAAAAGCTTTCTAAGAACATTTGAAGAACCAAGACTCAAAAAACCTTTCATAGAACATGGGAAAAACCAAGACTCAAAAAGAAAAGCTTTCTTAGAACATTTGAAGAACCAAGATTAAAAAAGGAAAGCTTTCTCAGAACATGGGAAAAACCAAGACTCAAAAGTAAAGCTTCCTTAGAACATGGGAAGGACCAAAACAAAAAAGAAAAGCTTGCTTGGAACATTTGAAGAATCAAGACTCAAAAACAAAAGCTTTCTAAGAACATGCGAAAAACCAAGACTCAGAAAGAAAACCTTAGAACATTTGAAGAACCAAGACTCAAAATTAAAAACTTTCTTAGAATATTTATAGAACCAATACTCAAAAAGGAAACCTTTCTTAGAACACTGGAAGAACCAAGATTCAAAAAGCAAAGCTTTCTTAGAACATCTAAAGAACCAATAGAAGCATTCTAAAAACGTGTGGAAGAACTACAGAGAAGAACCAGCACATGAAAAGAAAAGCTTTCTAAGAACGTGTGGAAGTATGACTGAGGATAAAAACAAGACTCGACATGAGAACCGGTCGTCATGGCTACACGGGGTAATGGAGTTTGGATATGAGTAGGATGAGTTTTCTGTAGCAGCAGAGTTCACTGAACATTTCTCACGTTTAGCTCTTCTGTATGCTCATTACTCTGGAACAGCTGCTGTGCTTACGTTTCTGTTTAAAACTAAGATATAAGGTCTGTAAAACCATTTCAGTATATATATATATATATATATATATATATATATATATATATATACACACACAGTGGAGAGCACCAATTCTACAAGTACCTTGTTTGCAGTGATGTAGTCCAGTCTGAGGTAGTGACTGTGAACTCATCTTTTTCTCGACACCTGTAGTAATCCCCACGTTACCCTCAGTTAGCAAAGTGATCTCGCAGTGTAACCCAATTATATTCACGGTGTAGTTTGACTTTAAATCTCTGAATCTTATGTCACAAACCACATCCACTAGTCTGTGAGACCTTCCTTAACATCTGGATGAGGTTTGACCTATTTTAGGTGCCTATTGAGTTCTAATGTTTGCAACATTAGTCTCGCATTACAGTTCTCAACGAATGAAGACTCCAAACATGTCTTGGCTTATCGACCATGTAGTGTAAGTTGGATAGGATAAATGAGTGAACTGAGGCTAAGCAGGTCTGGGTCTGGTTAGTACTTGGATGGGAGACCTCCAAGAAAAGCAGGAAGCGGCATTGGTGGACAACAGGATGTGCTGTTCTTGTGGATCCTAGTGCAGATACCGTAGAGTAGATGATGTGGTTTGGTTGAGGTGATAATCTGCTGTTTGAATATCCTCGGGCAGTCATGGTGGTTAGGGATCTGTTCTTGTGACCAGAAAGTCGCCGGTTTGTTCCCCAGGTAGGTCATGACTGAAGTGACCTTGAGCAAAGCACCTAACCCCCTAACCGCTCCCAGGGCACCATGGATAGGGCAGCCCACTGCTACAGACAGACATGTTCTCACATCCTAGTGTGTTCATTAGTGTTTCACTGCATAGATGGGTTAAATGTGGCGGTCAAATTCCGTTGTTTGCAGTCACACTGGCAAAAGTTTAATCTAATCTAAAAACAAATCTCATCTAGAAGAGCCTTGTAGTGATGGAACTATAAGTAAAACTAAACCTCAGCCGCCCACAGCAATGCCAAAGCTCTTTCCAGTCCATCGGTGTCATGTGTAATTCACTATTGTGTAATAGTAATTCACTATCATTAGCACTATTTTTCTGCATCTACTCCAAGTAACTGCTGGCCCACTTATTGATGGCTAAGTTGCCACCACACACTGTGCTGTATTTTGAAGTGTGTTGGATGAATCCATGGAGAGAGCTGGCCTTTTTTTTCTCCCACTGACCTCCAGAACCGTGACTGCTTCAGTTAGAAAAACAGGTCCGCCGTGGGAGAGCTGGTTCCTCTGCAGCTCTCTCACCCTTCAGCAGCCAGATAACCTCACGCTTTAACTCTGCCTTACACCCAGCACTGCTTCTACCTCTCTCACTCTCTCTCTCTCCCTATATATCTCTCTTTGTCACTCATTGCCTTTCTCTCTCTCTTTCTCTCTCTCTCTCTCTCTCTCTCTCTCTCTCTCTCTCTCTCTCTCACTGTATGTAAGTGAAACTGGAGAACAATGATGTCACACAAACAAAATGTCTTTAAAAAGAAATTAAAACACAGATTTATTTAACCACTTTATCTACTGTCATTGTTTATAAAATGGAATAATTACATTCACACACATACACACTCACACACACACACACACACACACACACACACACACACACGTGTATATATATAATATTTTTACTGCATATTTGCAAACCACCCATTCATTTTTAACATCCAATAATGTTGTACGTACATGCCTCACATTTATAATAGATTGATTTTATAAAAAAAAAAATAGAAAGTATTATGTGAGAGGTAAATTATTTAAATATTATTTAAAAAATCTATATAAAATATATACTTCTCAATTTAAGTATGTTTGTTTCATTAGAGCAGCATTGGGCAGTTTTACAGAGCTGTGTTAATGTGCATTATATAAACTTTTATGTGCAGACTTGTACTAAAGTGTGTGTATTGTTGGTCAAACTGCACATTTTGTTGATTTTCAGAGTAAGCTGTGGAAATGAAAATATTTTCTGCACATTTTAGTGCAGAATTGCATTTATTTTCTGAATTTAACATATTGAAAGAAATACAGAATACAATATTTTAAGTGTCTGGAAATTCAGTTTTTGTACAAACTAGCTGTTTGTTCTCAGTGCATCATGCATTAAATGATTTACATTTACAACATCAGTAAATACTTGGAGTTTACTTACTTTTGCCCACTGACTGTGTGTGCAGTGTAGAATTAATTTACATTTATTTTTCTTTTTATGTGGGTATATTTTTATTATTTATAACTTTTTTATAATTAGACTGTGTTTAATGTAAATTACTTTAAAATCATTATTGAAACAGAAAATGTACATTATAGTGTAATATTAGGAGGAAAGTCAGTTAAATGCAGATTTGGGTTGAAGGATTCTGGTGTATTTATTGTAGAATAGTCTTTTAAAAGCATTTGGTGAAGCTCACTGTAGTGTTTAAGGTAAAGACTTTCCTCACATGACCTGAAACATCCACTGTTAACACCACCACACTACCCCAGCTCTCTGAAATCTTTATTTGCTCGGCTTATCCGGCTTTGATCTGCTGTGAGTCTTTGTCTCGCGCCATGTTTATTTGGTCTGTCGCAGCTTCTTACTTTTCTCCCACAGTGTTAAGCGACTGAAGAGAAACAGTCACTGCTGACCGTTAGGACAATTCTGTATTCTGTTTCAGCATTTACACAGAAATGTATTTTTAGCTAGAATTTTATTTAGAATTTGGACTGATTTACACAATAATAATAATAATAATAATAATAATAATAATAATAATAATAATTATTATTATTATTATTAATTCAGCATATTTTAAAGTGTGAAATAATATGAATATATGTATCATATGTGTACAAGTATTCTTAGTAGTATTTAAACATTAATGTCAGTATTTATTTCTAGAATTTGGTAATTAGAAATCTCATGCTTAATTGACGTGCAGTAAAATAGCATTAGTATTTTTAAAAATTAGTTTTAGAATAATTTACAAAAAAAAGAAAAAAAAAAACAGAAGACTGCATAATTGAAGAGAAAAAGTCCCTCTGAGAAACTTTTATATTTTTATTTTGACTGACTCACATAATAATAATAATAATAATAATAATAATAATAATAATAATAATAATAATAATAATAATAATAATATAATTTTTCATTATCAAATGAAGGTGAATTCAGCATATTTTAGTGTAAAACAATTTTTATATTGATCTTTTATGTATTAATATTATATATTGAACTTCTTGATTGTTAAATTAAATAAAAGTTTTACTAGTTAGATATGCTATGTGTAAGCCACAAATATGCACTTAAAATAACAGTAAAATAACACATTTTAAAGAGAAAAATCACATATTTATGTAGTATGAAATCTGAAATTTTATCAAATATGAGGGGTCACTAACTGTAAATGTGACCTATTTTACCATTAATTCATTGTTCATTGATCTTTTATACATGTTATTTATTTTTAAATTGTGTAATTTATTTACTTTTAAATTATGAATAACACATTTTTTCTGTTGAATTAAGCAATGACGTCACACCAAAGGACAACAATCATTTCTGAATATATATGAATATATTTGAATATATATCTGAACAATTCTGAAAGATGATCATGTGATCATGTCATGGGCTTCACAGTGTGCTTCAGTCACAGGGCCTTCAATGGGGTCCTTCAACTAAACAATTGAAAATTAAAATCAGGATGTGATGTCACATTGGTGGATGTGGTTTTCAGACAAAGTGTATCAAAGTTCCTACACATTCTGAAAAATATGAAGGTAAAAATAATTTACATTTAATTTAATAGACAATTAGAAAATAGAAAACTATACCTTTTGCATTTATCAACATTTGTATGCTTTTCTATTTTTTTAAATAAAAACAATAATTTATTGAACCATGCTTGAGGCAGTCACAATATAGTAACTTACAAATGTAAATGTCCCCTTCAAGGTCCAACATGGTCCTTAAGGTCTAGTATTAAGTGTCTTAAATGTTCTACATTGACTTTCCCAGGAGAAAGGAGCAGATTTTTCATAATTGTACTTTTGTAAAGAAGTAAAATAATTGTAAAAGTAAAATTCTCAGGATGGGACATCACACTACACTATACCAATATAGAGTCCTTGTGCTAGTCTCCTAACTACATTATACCAATAACACCACATTATGCCAATAAGAGTCTTTGTGCTAGACTCATAACTCTACATTATACCAATTACACCACACTGTACCAATTACAGTCCTTGTTCTAGACTCCTAACTCTAATTTATACCAATAACACCACACTGTACCAATAAGAGTCCTTGGGCTAGACTCCTAACTACATTATACCAATAACACCACACTGTACCAATAAGAGTCCTTGTGCTAGACTCCTAACTCTACATTATACCAATAACACCACACTGTACCAGTAAGAGTCCTTGTGCTAGACTCGTAACTCTACGTTATACCAATAACATCACACTGTACCAAATAAGAGTCTTTGATCAACACTTCTATTACTACTAAGTCACATTGCATAAGAGCTGCTGCTAAATACATAAATGTAAATGTAAAAGTCTAAAGTTAGGACAGGGTGAACTAAAATGGGCCAAATATGGAACTTTGATTAACACCAGGCCAGTAGCCTTTTATCTGACTGTGTAATTTATCACATTATATTTTTTAAAGGTTACATTGCTGTAAATAATGACAATATCAGCTCATACACAAATATAGTGTTGTCCACATAGAGTACATACACTAAATGGACAACAGTATTGGGACACCTGCTCATTCATCGTTCCTTCTGACATCATCAGTATTAATTTTTTTTTGAGTAACTGTCTCTACTGTTCAGGGAAGGCTTTCTACTACATTTTGGAACACTGCTATGAGAATTTGATTGCATCCAGTCACTTGAGCATTAGCATGTTGAATGATCAATGTAATGCTGCGTTACAATGCAAGCTGTGACAAAAAAAAAGTGTGTATTTTCCTATAAACCTCCTGCACCATATCACTGTAAATAAGCCCTTTTCCTTTAATTGAGTTATTTGGGCTTTTGCAACACACACGCACACATAAAATCACCTCAGTAGGGAAGTCCAGTTATAGTCTTAGTGGGATAGTTCATGACCGACATAGGTTAAACGCCACTGCGACTGCATCCAAATCAAACATATTTCAGTGCAGAGCCATATTGCTCTGTGAAGCCTTCCAATACAAACAAAAGCACTATTTCACTCCATTCCAGGGCTGTTTTTTTAAAGGATACTGGAATGGTCTTGGCATAAGTGTGCTAATACTACTGCCTACATATGTAACATGCCACAATAGAGGGCTGAACTAGGCCTATTAATTGTATATTAATTGAAAAGTTTTGGCCCCTGCTGTTAGTCACGAAAGGCTGCCTTTAATGCATTCTTTTGCCTAATAACTTCTGTTCCACAGACATGCATCTGTACTTCTAAACATTGCTACTCATCAAATAAGCCCCTGCTGAGCACTCTCAGATGTTCGTTCCTGTATGCGTCTGATGAATGACAGACGCCCAATTACATGCAATTCATTTGTGCTGCGGCTTTTGAAAGGCTCTAATCAACTGTTAATCTCTTCTAATAAATGCACAATCACAATAGGACTAAAAATAATCACAGGCATTGCTTTACTGCTGCACGTGACCATTTAAGGCACCGCTTTGGCAACAAATACATTTCTTCATTCATTGCAGGTGATATTCACCTTTTTAGGATTACATCATTTCTAAGACATCTTGTGGCAGCATTGGTGACACTTTAAAACTGATTTAAAACTTTTAGTGCACGTCTAGATCCTGTATTATGGTAGCCCTATCTAAACCAAGAGTGTGTGTGCATCTAGATCCTGTATTACAGTAGCTCTGTCTATGCTGAGAGTTTTAGTGTGCTTTGACATCCTGGAATGAATTCTGAACATGCCATCCAGCTGAGATGCCCCGTATTGGACAAATAGTTGTTACGTCCAGCCTCCTCCAGCTCCTCTTCCTCCTTTCTAACACCACCTTCTTTTCTTCTGGTGTATTTATTCTTCTTCTATTAATAACCCCACTGGATTGTAGGTTTTGCAAAAGGCCATGACCAATCTCTCAGTCCTCCACCTCACCACCGCTCCGCTCAACGGCTTTCGCTCGAGCATCTACGGGAATTAAAAACAAAAGCAAACAGCCGTCGCAGAGCAGATGAGAAATGGTCCCGGAGACTTTAATTTGACAGAGTTGAATAGTGGAGTGGTGTGTGTGTGGGAAAAGCCGTCTGTGTTCTGCATTACTGCTGTATTTCAGCTTCTCCTGAAACCCGAGAGGCCTGCTGTCTCTGCAGTGATGTGCTGCGGTTTGATGATAGAAAATGGAAACGCTGCTTCAAATAACCAGACCATCCTTCAGTGCTGTCGTCTCTGTCACAGGATAAAAACTCTAATCTACAGCATCATTTTTGTGCAACTTGTCAATGCACATTACTAATTAAGCCACATCAGCAACACTTCAATTATTACTTACTTGTGGTTTTGTTTCTATAACCTTTTTAGACATTCAAAGCTTTTAGACACAAGGGAGTCTCCTCATCTACCACTAATGGTCAGCATCCAACTACAGCCAGTCTGCACCAGAACTTTCAGCACACATACAGACTGAGTCAGTTCATGAAGATGGAGATGATTAGGAGTGTGACAATTAGGACATCAGGGTAACAGCGCGACACTCTTAGAGGAGCTTCTGACGACTGGAGCTTGGCTTAGACACTACACTGGGGCATTGGGATCCAGGAATAGTGCCCCCTACTGTGCAGCATACACATAAGCTTTCCTTTGGAGATCTCCCATCCAAGTACTAACCAGACCCAGACCTGCTTAGCTTTAGTAAAGGTGCATGTTATGTTGTGCAATTGCTGTGTGATTTCAACATTACTTTTATGCATATCAGCTCTGTGATATGTACACACAGACAGATAATAACCTTTATGCAGTGTAATGATTTCTCAAAGTGCTTTAAGCCACAACACATTGTTATTTTAAACAACAGCAAGATTACCATTTAACATTGTTCATATGTTACAGCACATTCACAACATAGCATGAAGCTAAGCAGGTCTTGGTTTGGTCGGTACTTGGATGTGAGATCTTCAAGGAAAAGCTGGAAGTGGTGTTGGTGGATCCCAGTAACCCAGTGCACTGTTTAATCCAAGGTCCAGATTTTCTGAGGTCAGAAAAGAGTAGAGCTGTTACCATAATGTCATGGATAAATGCCCCATAAGCTCACCGATTGGCTCTGCCGTTTCTTGCTAACGTGTGATTGGCTGTCGCCGCTGTCACTCCCTCAAACAGCGTCCATTTTCACCTGTAAGTTGTTTACATGTTGAGTGTTTGTTCTGTCTGTGTCACATCAGCTAAACATATTTTACTATCAGAGGTTTAATAATAAAATTCATGAACATTAACATTTGAGTCTGTGCATGTGTCTACCAGTCTGTGATAAGCCGTCTATTTACATGCTTCTAAGTTTAACTGTTATCAAAATAATTCTGAATTTCTGCTTATTTTTGCTCCAAAATGAGGTATAATTCTGTGTAAATAAGATCTATTGACCATACAGTCCAAACATAAGTGTAACATTGGTGATAATGAGCTGAAGTGAAGTTGACTGAAAAGAATTTGGTGAAATTTTATGCTACATGCTTTTAACAGTTTATTATTTTATTATTATGTAGTAATGTATTAGTATTTTATTAATGATTAATATTAATTTTATTTTATTATTCATAATAAATGTCATAGTTATTAAGAGCATATTATTAATAGTAACTAGTAATTATTAATAAAATATAAATCATAATTTGCCAATATTTATTAATAATAATATTACAATTTATATACTAGTTATAGTGTTATAAATTGTAATATTTATATTATATTAAACTAAATTACAATTTAGTTATAAATTGTAATATTATTATTAATAAATATTGGCAAATTATTATTTATATTTTATTAATAATTACTAGTATATAAGTAATAAAACAAGCACAAAACAAACTCTGCTGAGGTGTCCTCTTTTTCGTCATCTCGGATCTGGTCACCCTATGTTAGCATCATGCAGTGTAATAGATAATGTCTGGTGAGAGTTGTGGTTCTGGATGCTGACTGTTGGTGGTGGTTCAAGGTTTGTCCTAAATGTCCAAGAGCTAGTGTGTATAAGGGCTGTAGAGATGTAAATATAACTATAAAATGGCTTGATTGTGATATCACGAGGCCACCAGTCATTGTAGTGCTAACTAGCTAGCTTAGCTGTTTTCAGACAAATAAGTAGCATTATTTTGTCTGCTTTGATGGTTTGTTGATGTTGTGACTGTCTGATGAATCTAGTCTTTACAATGTTGAAGTTACAGTAGCAAACAAGTTGAAATGGTTTGCAGTAGGCTTCGCCATGTATAGCCTGTCTAAAACGCTTTCTCTCTGCATCACACACACACACACACACACACACACGCACACACACACACACACACACTCGAGCTGTGTGCACATGTGGGGCTGTTTAAGCGATCCTATGCTCAGTTACGTAAGAGCAGATTGTGTAGAGTTGGCAGTCAGAGGTCAGTGTGTGTCTGGATGTGAGACAAAGTCAAGCTCCACTGCCAACAGCCAGACCATGAAGACCAAAAATACACTCAGACAAATGTGGGATACATATATGGACTAAGTCAGCAATCACAAGGGATGACAATCATTTGTAAAGCCTTCCCGCTCAATAACAATACAGCTGAGCTATTTTTGCATGGACATGACACTTTGCGTTCTCTGCCTGTATTGACTGGGACCTGGTGTTTGGAATAACATAATATGGACACTGACATATCAGAATGTTATAACCGCCATCCTAATAGTGGGAATAACCACGATTGGCTGGGAGTGTTTGCTCAATTGTGATCCCTAACACTTTCCTAGTTTTTCTCCTTGTTGGAGTTGAAGTTCCCTTCTGGCATTAATGGCCCACCAGCTGTTGTTTGGAGACACTCAATGCACATGAAGTGCATCTCAGTACATCTTCACTACATCAGCTCTAGAACATTCCACAAAGTTAGTGATACTACCTCCACCATGTTTCACATTTACACTATTATTATGTCCTTTTGACATCAGTCACATCACGTCCTTTATCCATGATGATGGTTTTACACTATGATACAACTGACTGGTGTGCTCACTTATTTATACATGGTGTCTGTGACATTTCATTCCAAACCAGGGTTGTTGTTATATTTTGAAATGACTGCATATGGATGTTATAAAGGCAACCAGTTAATTATCCAGCTGGGGCAGCTGTGGTCTGATTAGGGACCTGGTCTTGTGATTAGAAAAATTGCCGTTTTGATGCCCGGGCAGGTTATGACTTTAGTGCCCTTGAGCAAAACACCAAATCCCCAACTGCTCTTCGGGCACTGAGGTTAGGACTGCCCACCACTTTGGGCACATGTTCACAGTGTTCACTAGTGTGTTCAGTGTGTTTCACTGCACTGATGGGTTACATGTGGAGGTCAACTTCTGTTGTGTACAATCACATTAGCAAACATTTAGCCTAATCTAATGAGTTTGTGTCCTATTATTAGCTTACACAATAGGAATTTTCCTTCTTCTAGACCCCACAGAGATACCTGCTTACCACTTTGAAACTGTGCTCATTTATATTAGTTTGTTTATATTATCAGTATAATATCAACACTGGTTACAATCAGTTGGTCTTTATTGATTACTCTATTGGATGAACATTGGTGCATCTCTAATGCTGATGTTTAAGTGTTAAGATCACTAATCAGAACTTTTGCCATGATTACATTACGATTGCCCACTATGTAATGTATCCAATGGATTATTGAGGAAAGGGCACTTCCCTGGTTATATTCTATTAATGTAAGTTAATGGCATCACTATATTGTGAATGATGTAATTTACACAACTTGATCAAAACTATGTAGACACCTGGCCATCATATCCACACCAGTCAAAGACTACAATAATGTCACACAAATTAACTCATAACAGTGGGGCAAATGAAGACCTTGGATATATTAGATGATGCGTTGGATGCTGGAGAAACATATGCAAGCATGCAGACCTAAGCCGCTTGAACAAAACCAAGCAGAGGTGGGCATCTCTGAAGTGGCAAGGCTTTTAAAGTGCTCATAGTCAGCAGTGGCCAGTACCTACAATGGCCTCCAAATTCCCAAGAAATCCAGTCAAAACATCTGTGGGATGTGCTGGACCAGCAAGTCCATGTTCTTCACCTTGGTGCCAGATACCACACGGTGCCTTCAGAGGTCTTGTAAAGTCCAGGTCTTGATGGGTTGAGGCTGATTGTTGTATTAACCAGGAGCAGCCTCCACTCATCTGGGATGGTTTTCCACACAATTTGGGATTGTACCTGTGAGAATGTGAGGTAAGGGCATTTGTAAGGTCAAGCAATAAACACTGGCTCACAATCCACAAAATAACAAAAGTGTTGACTGGGGTGGCGGTAGGCCACTGGAGTACCAAATTCGTTCAGCCATGTCTTTATGGACCTCTCTTTGTGCACAGGGGTACAGTCATGCTGGAACAGGAAAGGGCTTTCCCAAAACTGGTGCCACAAAAACTGGAAGCATATAATTGTCAAGAATGTCTTTGTACGAGGTAGCATTAACATTACCCTGCACTGGACCCAAGGACTCGGCCCAAACCCTGAAATACAGCCCCAGAACATTAGACCAAGCCCAGATTTGTTCAGGGTCAACATTTAATGAAATGGTAACAAAGTTGGCATCATATCGCTGTTTTTAGTCAAAACCATTGTTTTATCAAAGTTTGTTTATGGGCACTGCATGAATTTTATATTTATATTTTTTGGTGTCTCCAACATCTGAACTGAAAATTTAGGAGAAGTGCCAACTGCCTTTCACCTTGTACATTATTGTCAGCATAACAGATGCCAAAACATCAGTCCAAGCTCTGCCAGAACTACCTCAGGAAAAACAACAAGATGGTCAGCTTGAAAACAAGGAGTGGAGCACAGTCTCCAGACTTAAACCCCATCTAGTTGATTTGGGATGAAGTGAAAAACAAAGCAAACCTACAAGTGCCAACATTTATGTGACGTTCTGCAGCAATTTGTGAAGAACTGTCTGAATAATGTTTGATGTGTTATAGAAAGAATGTCTCGAGTGTGTTCAGCTGTTATATCTGACAAACGTGCTGCTTTGTGTCCAAAGTTTAGACACATTTTGGTCTATAAACTGATTTCATGAGTTATTTAACTCCTGTGTTTTCATTTCAGAGGGAATCAAATATTAAACTCAATCATTTACAATAATAAACTGGAAAAATGGGGTATTCTTAGACTTAGAACATATTAAAACTTTAGTGTACATACTGTATACATACATACAGTGAGGAAAATAAGTATTTGAACACCCTGCAAATTTGCAAGTTCTCCCACTTAGAAATCATGGAGGGGTCTGAAATGTTCATCTTAGGTGCATGTCCACTGTGAGAGACATAATCTAAAAGAATGTATGATCTTTTAATAATTTATTTGTGTTACTGCTGCAAATAAGTATTTGAACACCTGCCAATCAGCAAACATTCTGGCCCTCAAAGACCTGTTAGTCTGCCTCTAAAAACTCCACCTCCACTCCACTTATTCTAAATTAGAAGCACCTGTTTGAGGTCGATAGCTGCATAAAGACACCTGCCCCCCCACACAATCAGAAAGACTCACAACTACTAACATGGCTAAGACCAAAGAGCTGTCCAAAGACACCAGAGACAAGATTGTAAACCTTCTCAAGGCTGAAGAGGGCTACGGGGGAATTGCCAAGCAGCTTGGTGAAAAAAGATCAACTGTTGGAGCAATTATTAGAAAATGGAAGAAGCTAAACATGACTGTCAATCTCCCTCTGACTGGGGCTCCATGCAAGATCTCACCTCGTGGTGTATCAGTGATCCTAAGAAAAGGAATCGGCCCAGAACTATACGGGAGGAGCTGGTCAATGACCTGAAGAGAGATGGCACCACTGTTCCCAAGGTTACTGTGGCTAATACACTAAGACATCATGGTTTAAAGTCATGTATGGCAAGGAAGGTTCCCCTGCTTAAATCAGCACATGTCCAGGCCCGTCTTAAGTTCGCCCATGACCATTTGGATGATTCAGAGGAGTTATGGGAGAAAGTGCTGTGATCAAATGAGACCAAAATAGAACTTTTTGGTCTTAATTCCACTCGCCGTGTTTGGAG
>BRDA01059031.1:3833-16835 GCA_036984385.1 Crenuchus spilurus
AAAACTTTCACGTACACATAAATTGTCATTGTATTTATAAATAAATATATGTCTTGCATTTTTATATTAGGTAGATCATTTTGACTTAGTCATTAGATAAGTAGCTCGCAGGCTGAAAAAGTGTGTACACCCCTGCCCTAATGGGTTGGGTTAACTGGCGACTACCACACTGGGAAAGGGAGAACATTGGCAAAAATGTATACAAAAAAAATGTTGATTCTCTGCACTACTAAGAAGAAACTCTACATAATAATAATCAAATGACAGGAGTTGAAACAATAAAGTTATGCCAAATTAATAATTACATTTTGCTAATAAATAAAATATATAATGTTATTGTATTGGTATATTATGATATTTGTTTGAAAAACACTTGAGAATTATTTTAAAGTTTTATATTTCCTTGTTTGCACAGATGCTGTAAGCAATATAAAGAAAATATGTGCATTTTTATATTATATATTATTAATAATGCAGCTTTCACTTTCAAAACAAAGCAAATTATTACTTTGAAAATCTTGAATACATTATAGCATGAACATTTTACAGTAAAACATGATTATTATGTATTAGTACTATGTATGATTATATGCAGTTTTGCATTACAAATTCCTGCTGTTGGTCAGGACAGCTTAAACATCAGTTTAATTCAAATTCTGAAAATTCTGAGCAGAGAAACTCAAAACCCACCTGTTCAGTTTAGCTTTTTGTAATTAACCTCTCCTTTCCAGTTAATGTCGTTACAGGACTTCATGAACACGGGGAGCTGCAGAAATCTCAGACACTCAACGATATTGTGCCAACATGCTGGAGGTTGATGATGGCGATATGGATGGATACCTGTCTGGTCTGATGACACACTAATATCTGTTCTTTCTGGTTTTCTTCCTCCCAGCCAGCTCGACCGGATGCAATCTCAATGCAAATATTCACATATGTTTTCTACTGCACTCAGCCTAATTGTTTCTGTTTGCTGTTTGTTTTCTTCTATCTTTTCTGAGGAAATGGCCACTGAAGGGATTTGATGGCTGAATTCTCCTGCAGTCCACAACAGATCACCAGTTCCATTACACCTATTGCGGTCAATTCCTTCTGCTCCGAGTTGGGTTTTCCTGAGGTTGACACCAGACCTGCTGCTCTCTTACATTGGACTAAAGCTCTAATGCTACTGCATTTTAAATTATGATACCTAATATGAATGCAATGATCGCTATTATTAATATCATTTATGTTATATACTATAGCACAATGTCAGATTTAACTAAGGATGTAAATCTGTGTCAGTAGTTTGATCAGAGGAGGATGGATCCCCTTTGTGAGTCTGGTTCCTCCCAAGGTTTCTTCCTCCAGCCTTGAGGGAGTTTTTCCTTGCCACTGTTGCCTTCGGCTTGCTCACATCGGGCTTAGATTCAGTTTGTTTGATATTAAATATGTAAAGCTGCTTTGTGACAACGCCCATTGTAAAAAGCGCTATATAAATAAATTTTGATTTTATTTGATTTGAGATATTTTGACCCTCTCTGAGATTTCATCTCTTTACTTTCCTTGCCTTCTGATTGGTGACACTGACAACTGCGCCCACTTGTTTTCCAATTAACTCTGTAAACATTTAAACTTGTATGTGATTTGTTTGACTATATTTTGTTGGATTGTGGTCCTTTTGAAATTATTACTGGCATTTGCATTTATAATATCTGGCCTTATCATTAATTCACAGCATCATGTCTGAAGGATTGGAAGGAGATACCAGCTCACTTCCGTACAGTTATGGAGGAAATAGGTTCTCCATCTCCACTCAGTTGTTCCGTCTTGGCTCTGCTCCATCACTATTCTGGTCTGTAACTTTAGCTCTACCATATAAGTAAGATGGGAATCTAAATAAGTGGAAAGGCTTTCTACTACAGTGCTCACTGCACTTTGTCACATTCTGGGATGTGCTCTTTCAGTCCATCAATGGTGCTTTAACTTCTGACAGGTAGAATGTTGGAATAATAGAAATGTTGACCTCCCTGCTAAGGGACAGTAATTGTCCGGCTATTTCAAGGCTTGCATTGGTGAATTAGGCATTTACAGAAGAACCAAATGTGATTTTTTTTAGAATGCTCAAAAGAAAGCTTCCTTTGTGGTTTCATCCTGAGGTCACCAAGTCTCAAAACAAGTTAGATGCTATCTGTGCCAGCTTTCCAAAAGTCTACTGTTATTAAAATGTAAGATGCTCAATTGTCACTTCAGTTTTGTTTGGAACTAAATTCTACAGACAGAATAGGCAGACAATAAAAGTTTCTGCCAAAGTACACTATAAGTACTATGAAGTATGAAGAGTGAAGTATGAAGAGTGAAGTATGATCCTCATGTGTTTCTTTTGTTTGGATCGACATTGTTGTGTTGTGTCTGTGCTTACATCCTCATTGTTTGGCCTGACCATGATAGGAATCCTTACTGAGGAAAGACTGAACAACCCTTCACCCCTCTATTCTTCATACCGTGGCCCATTTCTGCCTGAACTCAAGTCACTTTGATTGCTCTATGTGCACCAGTTTCCATATAACACTCTTAAATGTTATCTCAGTACCACAACAGGGAGAGGTAGTAGAAAATGTGACACGTTAAAAAAATTAAAAATAAAATAACACTCGTAGCCTGGGAGTTACCACTAAATGTAGCAATCACACACACACACACACACACACACACACACACACACACAATGTAACATATATATTCAATGAGGAATGTCTCATACTGGAATTATAAAATAGGCTGAATATTTTAACGAGGTTCTTCCATATTACACTCCTCAAAACCTTTATGTTTGATCTTCTTTCACATGTGAGGTTTTGTATTAACAGGTACTTTGCCAAAAAGAATATGATTTATTGTTTTATGGCGCAGAATTCAGTCATATCCAGTTGATTACTGCCATGCCTTCTTCTTCTTAGTGTGACCCAGCAGAGCCAGTTTAATCTTCATTTTTTAAATTAAAAATAGACTGCAGCTTCATACTCAACTCTTTAGCCTGATGAAATTGAGCTCAGATAAGCTCAGCTCGAAAGGTGATGTAAAGAACAAGTTCATTGATAAATTCTGTGTATGTTCTGCAAAGTAACAAGAAATAGTAAGTGAACCTGTAAAAATGACCTATAGGTCTGCATTCATAGACAAACACCATCTAACTAAATTAACAGCTTGCTAACAGTTGTACTTCTCATGCCTTTTATTGATTACATTGAGTAAATATCAACAGTCCAGGTGAGAGAAAGTAAGTCAACCAACTTCTCCAAGAGCTAACTGGCAAAAGGTGTTTCAGTTAAATAGATGTTGGTTCCACAAAAGATTTGCTCATTAAATAAAGAAATACAGCCTGAAAAAAAATCTGTTCTCAAGAAAGACTGTTTAGTTCAAACCATGCCTCACTGCAAACAACCTCATTGACAGAATATGTCAGAAGATGTTATACAAGCTGGAAAAATTATACATAGGCTACAGGCTGTATATCAATCCATGGTTAGACAAGTTGTATACAAACAGAAAATTGCTGTTGCTACTCTAGGAGTCGGCATCATTCTGATCACAACAGGTAAACAACAGAAATCAGAAAGAGCCCAACACCACTATGATGTTCCAAAATGCTTTGAGGAAAATGCATTTAGCACAAATGCAAAAGACTATATTTAGAGAAACAAGAGCAGGTCACATGAAGAGCAAAATATCAGCTCAGCTGTGAAGTATGGTGGAGGGAGCGTCATGGCACTATATTGAAATGCTCTGGCATGACCTGAAGACAGCTGTGCATGCAAACATGAAAAATATTTGCAAATGGTCCAACATTCCTCTTCAACATTGCACCAACTGTATTTGCAGTTACAGGAAATGTTTGGCGGGGGTTATTACTGCTTAAGGGAGATTTACATGTTATGAGATTGAAGGTTCTACTTGCTGTTTATTTTTCCACTTGCACTGCAGATTTTCACTTATATTACACTCAGTAAATAACATAAACAGTATGATTAGATTGTGTTTGTCTCTAATTGTGACTTAAGACAACAATCAGACCACATTTTATTATGAATTAACACACACATCTAGGCTATTCCATCCACTTACTTTTTCTTGCAACTGTATATAATATATATCTGTTTATTCTGTAAATCAGCATGTCTATATATTTAGCAAATCTACATATTTTATAGAGTCTGTGTAACTTTAGAAAATAAAAATAACTTTTCAATTTCAATGAAGAAACAACTAATTCACTAAGGTGGTATACACAGCTGTCCAGAGTATCTGAGAGAGAAATCCATACTCGTTAAAGCTTTCTGAGGATCAATCCAGAGCCATTCTCTGCTCCTCTGCATCCTGCACTGCCACTCATTATACACACAGCTGCACATTTACCATCTCTCCATCTTCTGTTCAGACAGACACAACATGAAAACAGAGATTAGATGAAAGAAAACTTCATGTGTATTTTACTTCAGAGGAGCACATGGAATAGATTAATTATTCCAAAAATTTTAGAACTCGGTAACACACAATAAAGTAGTCTTTGAACTTATGATCTGACATGTTTGAAGTTTACAAATTATATTGCATGATGTATTGCTGTATATATTAGTCTTAGGAAGTCCTTTTTTTCAACGTACAAATAAATGTTAATTTGGCAAAAAATGAAAAAGAAAAACAAAAAATTTTATTTTATTTGTTACAAATCTTCTGTCATAGCACCACCAGCTATTCAGATGGACAGTGGGAAGGTTGAACTCCCTCCGTTTAACAGCCCTGTTGTAGGAAAAATGCATAGCTAAAATCCACTGGGTTGGACTTCAAGTGCAGGGAGGGGATGCAGCAACTAAATAATAAAAAGGAGGAAAAACTAAATCACAAAATAATAATTTGAACCAGTGAATAGGCTAAATTTTGCAATGCACTACAAGTTACCTGCTGTGCCACTTAGAGAAGTAGTCAACCCTAACTAAAGAAGTAAGCGGAAGGTGGGGAATGAAGGCTCACAGCCTAAACAAACACACTCCCAATGTGTGCCAGGGAAACAAGGTGCAATGCCACCACGGCTGGGCCTCATGCAACTAAGTACCTCTGGCTCACAACTTGTCAGAAGTGAGTAACCTAACTGCAGTGGGTGGAATGCCACCGAGGGTGACCTCACAAACAGCCCTGAATGCTACTGGAGAGTGTACCATACCTCTTATGGAATTACAGCTTTTGCTTGCCCAGCTGACAAATTACAGACGGCCACTAGTATCCAGACATACACTCACATAGACACATGCCTCAGACATCCTTAAAATAACAAAGAAAGATGGTGAGAGGCCACAGATGGATTTAATGGTGGAAAGAAAACGGCAGGGTCAGCCTGTGAGAAATACTGATTAATGGGGAAGCCTGTTTGCACAATTAAGGGAGTGATAATGTGACAAACACATGACACCAGAGTGCTTAAGAAAGTCATTTGAACATAAAAACTGATAACTGGTGATAGTAATGAGAGAGAAGGGTCATGCTCCCCAAGGCAAACAGCCAATAGCAAGAGAGCATCCCCATCACTAGTAGAAGGTTGTCAGCAGTGAAATTCAATAAAAGAACAAGGGCTCATCCCAGCAACCAATTGCTGCTCGGCCTGGGTGGTCTATTGCTGGAACCTTTAAGGTGGAAAGGGACTGGCCCCTAAATTCTTTCTTCTGGCACTTTGTTATATTTGACCAAAACAGATGCATGTACTTCCAAATTGGTAACTTTACGCAGAAGACAAAAATGCTATTAACGTTTAAATTAAATTAAATTAAATTAAATTAAATTCAGTTTATTTATAAGCACAATTAAAATAGCTGAAGCTGACCAAAAGTGCTGTACAAATTGAGTATAAAATGAAAACAGTAGTAAAAATAAAATTAAAATTAAAATGGTAATAAAATAAATAAAATTCTAAGATAACAGTAAGATCTTAAGATAATAAAATAGTTGATTAAAATAGTAAAAATTATTGTACCCTAAAATTAGTTATTAGTTCAAATTAGATCCTAAAGTAAAAAAAAGTCAATTTATAAAGAAATTCTCCAACCATGTAAAGTTTAGCTGCTGAGCTCAAATTATGTAAAAAAATACAAATTGAAAAAAATTGGACATGGTTTACAGATGAATTCAATAAAAAGAGAGAGACACATTACTGCTTTACCTCCTCTTCTAGTTCAATATGAGCAAGACACAGCAGTTAAATATCCACTCCAGCTGTTTTAGCTCTTGGTTCTCCATAACAATTCTCCACAAATGGAGTGTTATTTTCTCTGTGTGCAGTAGCCCATCATATTAGCAACACCCACAATAGTGTCTCTGTGTTGGTCTCATGGGGTGTTACTTTGAGAGTATGCCTGTCAGTCACATAATGAGAAAACCTTTTTACGAAGGAGCTTAAAATCTTCTATTTGAAACAAACAATAAACATACAGAGTTATTTTTACGACTTGGTGCTTTCTGCTGCACGGTAGATCTGTCAAAGGCATTATTAATCAGATGAAAAATGTGAACACAGTCGTCCTTTAACGCCTACCTGTTTCAGATGTAACCCTCTATGTATAGCTGAATGCTTGTGAATGTATGTGTATATTCCTGTATACTCAGTAGCAAATTCTAATTTTTACAGTGAGAATACAGACGGACAACAAACATGATATAACAACAATATTTATCACTTCACAGTAGAAAATGTTTAAGTCACAATCCTGAAAAGCATCATACAATGCCCTCTGCAGTGTACATGCTCTACATATATTGGACTCACAAAATGTAGGTTAAAAACTATTTCACAATCTGGTCAATTACATTTCATTTAATAATATACATCCATTCCTGCATTTGACATCTGCAACACATTCTGAAAAGAGTTGGGACAGGGGCAAATTAGGGCTAGCGGTGAAGCAAAAAACCAAGCAATGGTGTGAGTTTATACAGGTGTTTGTAAGCACAATTTGGGAAAAAACGAGAATTAGCTGCAAAGTTTGAGATCATTATTTAAATGTTTAAAAACAATGTTCCTCAAAGAAAGATATGAAAGGATTTACATATTTATTCCTGTACTACAGTGTATAATATCATTAAACGATTCAAGGAATCTGGAGGAATTTCAGTGCGTAAAGTGCAAAGGTGCAATCCTAAGCTGAAAACCTGTGATATCTGATCTATCAGACAGCACTGCATCAAGAGCCATCATTCATCAATAGCTGAAATAAGTACAAAGGCAAGATATTACATTAGCAATCCTTTGTCAAGGACTACAATATAGAGCTACGCATGTTAAGAATGTCCTGAAGCAACATAGACTTCTCTGGGCTCAGAAGTTTAAACTTTCATGGCTGCTAAAGATCACAGATTGTCTTAAGCTCTGTTATTTGTGACCCTTATTGTAACGTTTGACCAATTATTGTACTTTTTCTTTTGCCTGCTATTTAAATGTTGATATAGTAAATGACATATGTCTATATGCATCAACCCAAGCATTTCAATTTCCAATTTGCAAAAAAAGTGTCCTTAACACTTACAATACAAAACTGTCAGTTTGCAGTTGTTGCAGTCAAGGAGGAGGAGAGGCGGATGCAAGTACCACTGACAGATTTATTTAAAGAAAGCAAAACAAAGCTCAATGCAGTCAAAGTAAAATACAAAATAGTACAAAAACATAGATTTGAGGACCTGTGACCTGTAACGCTGTGACAAACACATGAGTAAGACAAATGCCTGACCAGGACTGTGAAACAAGAGCAAACTTATGCATCACAAATTAGACATAACATGGAATAAGGACTTTGGAACATGGGACAGGGGGCAGGGCAATGATGGACACAGGAGGTAAACATACACTCTTAAAAAAGATAGTTCTTCCAAAAAAAAAATGGTTCTGTATAGAATGATGAACACTTAAAAGAACTCTTTGTGTGGATAAAAGGTTTTTTCCATAGTGAAATGGTTCTTCAGATTGATGAAGAAAGTGTTGAAAATGGTTCTATGTAGCACCAAAAAGGAGTCTGCTGTAATTACAATGTCAATCTTATAATAACAAACCAACAGTCATGCAAAGAACCCTTTGGGTTTAACCTTTTCTATACTTATAAGCTTATTAATGTCTACTTGGGGTTCTATTTCAGCTTGTTGTTAATGATAAAGCTAGAATGCTACTTTTACTGAGCTCTAAAACTTGTCTGAGTTGAGCTGAGCAGGTCCATATTCACAGTCACTTGTACCACAGCAACTGAACTTTGGCTGGACACCAAGTGTACTGGATAGTGTCACAAATGATTTCCCCCAAACTCCAACCTCTGCTCATAAACTCTACTAACTGCACTTCGTTGCCACGGGCATGTGCTGACGAGAAGCGTCTATTTTGATCACGCAAGGACAGCAGCCTCCCTGCTTGACCTGTGAGCAGTGTGGAGAGTCTAATGTTATATAATAGTACATACATGTGATAGTGAGTAATATTTGCAGTGTACACTTTGGCACTTTGCCTGAAGGAAAGCACATGTAAACAATGAAAATTAGATGGAACTGACAGCAGCTGTTCAACATCCCAGTGTCTAGCTGGTGTTGTTTTTCAGCTTGAGGTGGAGAAGTGATATTTAAGAAATAAAATATTTAAATAACTAGCTACAAGAAGCCATCAACACTTCTGGCTGTGTAGCTTATTGTCTTTTTATAATAAAGCAAACAACTGTGATATATCAAAGCTCAATAAGTATTTTAATTAATTAATTAATCAAATAATAATAACAATAATAATAATAATAATAACAACAACAACAATAATGATTATTATTATTAATTATTATTATTATCATCATCATCGTCATCATCACTAGTTGTGCCACCAAACAGGGCAGTTAAGTAGACTATGGTTGCTAAGGAACTTTTTTTTTCAAAAAATGAAAATGAGTATACAGTTGATGTGGGGGTCTATGGTAATGCTGTATTTACAATCTTTGAACTGCACTAGATAAATATAAACTATATAAACTATAAATAAATATCTTTCACTTCCATTTTCCAAAATAAAATAAAGGGAAATTGCTCAAATGTTACTCCTTGACAGCTCTGGCCCAGATAATCATTACAATAATTATTCACCACCTCAAAACAAAAAAGACGACTAGTCTTTGTTAACTGGGGCTGTGGCAGGAGGAGACAGATGCAACGGTGAGTACCATAAACTAGGCCTTATTACAAAAACACAAAATACTGTGGCTTGGCTGTGAATGAGCATTCCGACAAAACACAATACTATGAAGACAATACAATGACTGACAAGATTGTGAAACACGAGGAAACCTTTAAAGCAAACCTAATCAAGACTTATGATGACACAGGATGGCACATGTGAAATGAAAACAAAGAAGGTACGCAGACAGAGACAGGGCCAGGGATGAGGCTTTGGTGGGAGTTTCACCAGCTTCAGAAGTGAGACTGTTAACAATTCTGAAGATTTGCAGTTAGGGTCTAGAGTGCACTATGCAAATAAAGTGAGACATCATTTTCAAATCAAATCTTTTGTAAGATGCACTAAGACTGTTCAGTCTTCTTCTACCAGATGAGGTTGTCTGTGTGATTCATCTCAATCTTCTAATCCCTGCTAATATTTCTATGAGATGCCAGATTCCCCATCTCTGAGACTGCTGGGACTGGTAATATATGTGTCAGACTCTCTCAGATCTGCTCTTATATACAGAGGAGTCTGCATGGGAGAGATAAACACAACAAAAGGAAGATCCATATGGAACATGATCTCATAGCCTGAGTGGATTCTTCAATAGGAGCTCCTCAACTTCAGGGACACAGCTCTCATATGCAAAACTCTTCCCCAGCTCTGTGATCACATACTTTACCTTGTGTGTGGATGGACTAACTAATCTCAACTTCTGTGATGTTGGGTTTAGCACAGTAGTTGCCAAATGCAAACACATTGATTGCACAAGTATTGGTGATTTAATATGCCTGTGAAGGGAAATCAATCTGATAAGGGTATTATCTCTTTAATGATTTAATTGCAAATGAGATATAATGTATACAGTATTTTACATGCTTACATGTAGCTATTCTTTCAATTTCAGAAAAATATCTAATGTATATCATGTTAACTATTTCATACTCATGGTCCATGAATACTCCCAAAGTTAACATTACTATGCATTACTGGACTGTCAGTCTTCAGCTTTAGTGTCATCAGTGCGCTGAACCAGGAGATGAACACTGTCAATCTCAGTGTCTAAATCAATGTAATCAAAATCCTCTCACAGGAAGCAAAACATCATCTTCTGTATGAGCACCACTAATTTCCCGAAAGCGATTGAACTTAGCGATTTACGAACAACTTTAAGAACGACGTAACTTTAAGAACGCGATTTTTCTGTTTCCCAAAATCCTTCTTATCTTCCATACTTACAAACAAGTCCCTAAGTAGCACTTAGTTGACTCCACCCTCGTGTCTGCATCAAATAGGCTTGGCCAGTCGAAAACTGAACCACCGATTTACATACATTTCTTCATTATTAAGCCACAAACGTATCGTTAAACAATAATTATAAAACCAAACAACAAAAAAGTATTTACACTACATACATGCAAAAAGAATAAAAAAATCACTTGCAGTTGCTGTCCATCGCATGCCAAGCCTACAAATAGGCAAATCCTCTTGGTTACATGTCCATGATTAATCAGTGAATTTGATTGGTTAAGAGTTGACTTAGTAGCCAATTTGTAACCATTGCTTGGACACAATATATTAATTTACTACTACGACTGTTACACTGGAAAGAAAACCCCACTGCATTTGTGTTATTTATATGTATATCAATAAATAATATATTGTACTTTAAGCAATCTTAGTTTTTTTATTTCTTGAAAACAATCATTTCAACTTAATAAGTACATGTATGTGCAGTATTGAACTAAGTATGCTGACTCTAATTTACGTGACGCAATTATGCTTTCAAAAAAATATTTAAATGTTCATGAATTCTTGTTTTTATTAAACATGCGTGTGTTAAGTGTTGCATTTGTCAGAGGATGATCAGCGCCCTCTTTCGTTTTTCAGACAGAACTGCACGTGAACTTCAAGTTAAGAACAACTTGGTGAGTTACGAGAGGGTCAGACCACTCGTAGAATTACGAACAAGTTTAAGTATGATGTGGGTTATGTAGGCTTTCAGGAAACACTCGTAAATTTAAGAATGTTCGTAAGTATGAGGTTACAAAGTACTTAGCGTTAAGAACGTTTTGGGAAACGCACCCCTGTTTTGTCTTAATACACATGGATTTTTACATTATCATCCAATCTGAGCATGACTGACCTAACACTTCAGAAAGTACCCCATTAAGATTGGGTAAGATAAGACTGCATTACTAGTGGCCTTTCACATGTATAGTGTGTGATCTGTGGCAATAAGTAAGTTATTAGTTATTAGTACTGCTGGTATATCCACCCTATGATACTTCTTAAAACTGATGCCCATGCATGTTTTAAAGGTAGTCAGTAGGTTAAAGGCATCAATTAGTCTTTGTCAGCTCAGTAAGTGTTTTAGCAAGAAGGTTATTTCGTGATATTTAAAGATTTTGTTCTGATTGGAGATACATTTCCATGCTGTGCGGATTTTATCCTTTTATCTAAAATCATTTTATCTCAATTTCTGTCTCTGAAGTACTCTTGTCAAAAAAGCATATTATCTGCTTAGTGAGTGCTAATGTAAAAAATGAGTGTAGTGGGTATGCATGTGATGACACTGTTGGTGAGAGTCACTGCAGTTACACCCACTGAGTGGCAGAAAGAGTGAGTGGTAGTGTTAGAGTTCAGTGTGAATGCAGTAAAAGCACAAAAACTAAAGTTAAAATGGTAAAAAACTGTTGTGCAACTCACTGTATGAATTAATTCAGCAAGAAATGGGAGCTGTCTTTATACAGACTGCCAAAAACGATAGAAAAGGAAAGTAAATGGACTAATATTTGTCTTAAAGTATCCAAATCATTTCAACTACAAATATTTGAAGTATAACCAATTGTCAAAGGTTTTGTATGCCTCAAGGTTTTGCTTCGTGCCTTTAACCAGGACCAAAATTATGTACATATAAATGTCAGGACACTGGATTATTAGCCACATGTCAATGCTCATGTACCACAGATTCTTTGGCAGTTTGGCACAGCAGATTTACTTCCTGCAATTTATACTCCTGATATGTTTTTAAAGGCCCAGTCAAGGTGTGGAACCTCCCACCACAGCCTCATACCTGTCTTAGTCTTGTGTTGTCTCTGCCCTTGTCATGCCCTCATCTCATTATTGGTTACACCTGTCTTGTCATTGTACAGCCCTGGCCTCCTGCTCTGATTGCACTTGGTTTAACCCCCTGGAGTCTGAGGGGTTTTCAGACACTCTGATTTAGTCTGACATGGCTTGACTTTTTTTTACAAATTACACACATCTAAAATTGTTTTTACACAGTCTTTAAATCTGCTCTAAACTTAGACTTTCCAAAAACATATTTTCAAATGTGCTGACATACTGTGAAAAAAAAACACTCTAAACATTTCTAGCCAAGACTTTTGAGCTCAGAACTGAATAAACAGAGGTGTTGGCTACACACTGATCATTACAGTTTTTAGACATTTTATGTGCTTTTCTTTCTAAAGCTTAACAAACATGAAATGACACTCTGTTTTCCTCAGTGACTAATAGTCCTCGTTGTTTGTCATTCATAGTCATGTTTGTCACATCACTGTATTGTCAACTTTGTTTTGTCATCAAGTTCGCAGCCAAGTTCGGAGTTTTTGTTTCATTGTCAAGTTTAGTTCTGTTAATTAAAAAAAATTAAGAAGGTTGCATTGGGTACTTAATGAGTAGAAAGTTTGTAGTTAAACAAATACTTTAAGATTGTTATTACACCAATCACTAGTACTAGTGCTATTTAACAGAAATTTTTCATTTTGAACTGATTTGCTGGAGATTGCTGAAAA
>BRDA01059031.1:16845-32944 GCA_036984385.1 Crenuchus spilurus
GATGTGCTGATATATTGTGAACAAACACTCTAAACATTTCTAGCCAAGACTTTTGAGCTCAGAACTGAATAAACAGAGGTGTTGGCTACACACTGATCATTACAGTTTTTAGACATTTTATGTGCTTTTCTTTCTAAAGCTTAACAAACATGAAATGACACTCTGTTTTCCTCAGTGACTAATAGTCCTCGTTGTTTGTCATTCATAGTCATGTTTGTCACATCACTGTATTGTCAACTTTGTTTTGTCATCAAGTTCGCAGCCAAGTTCGGAGTTTTTGTTTCATTGTCAAGTTTAGTTCTGTTAATTAAAAAAAATTAAGAAGGTTGCATTGGGTACTTAATGAGTAGAAAGTTTGTAGTTAAACAAATACTTTAAGATTGTTATTACACCAATCACTAGTACTAGTGCTATTTAACAGAAATTTTTCATTTTGAACTGATTTGCTGGAGACTGCTGAAAAAATAGGATCTTAATCTAGTATGAATCTGCAATGTTTTTTGTTTTTCATGTGTTTATTGTGGATTCGGTTACCGTCAGTAAGTGTACTTGCCATTCCCTCAATAATAGCAGTTCTGTCCCAGCCCACAGCAAAGCCTGAATATAGACATGTTGATATGCTGTATACATGTATTATGTTTCTGGCACCTGTAATCCTGATGTTGCATGAATATTTAGATTATGGATTTTTCATCAGTGGTTGTATATGGTAATTTTGGGGAAAATTCAGTAATATGCTGTATCAGGCAAAACAACATGACATTCTGGAATTTTGTGGTCACTGCTATGTATGACACTAGATGTTCAATCATTTGCATCAAAAGTTAAAATAAATCAGCAAAAAATTCAAAATTGAAAAGTAGATTGGGCTAGATTGGAGCTGGAGGTCCAAAGTCCTGGAGTTGGAGAGAACTAATACATTAATTACATTAAAAAACATGCTCTTTTCAGCAGGCTAAGACACTGACACTATGACCAGAGGATCGCAAGTTCGAATCCTGATCAGGGTGTTTGCCATCAACAGTCGGGGCCCAAGAGAGCAAAAATTGGCAGTGCTCTCTCTGGTCGGGTAGATCGCGCTCTCTCCCCCTATCACCTTCACATTGCAATGTCTGCTGGCTCAGTCGTCTACTGATTGGTCCATCCTGAGCTGGGAATCCTGCGCTTTCCTCCGAGAGCATTGGCTCCCCAGTGACGCTCCGCAGTGATGCTTCGAAAAGAGGCGGGGGCAGCATCACACACAATGGAGGAGGCTTGTGCTTGTCTTCACCCTCCTAGAGTCAGGGACTTTGCAAAATAATGGGGAGAGTCCCCTAGTGGATGGGATGGGTTAATTGGCTACTACTACATTGGAAGTGGGTAAAATCAGCAAAATAAAAAAAATAAAAAATAAAAAAGACATGCCCTGTTAATACGGAAACATGAACTAGAACAAGCTCTCAATTCACAATTACACCATTTAGATGCTTTTAAGATTTTTATAAATTCTGATTTGTTCACGATGTTGCTTTTGCTGATCATTGTAGACTCCTGATGTAACCTAACTGTAGTGCAGCTAGTAAAACACAATACAATTCTATTGAAATAATGCATATAAGAGTAAGATGTGTCTGTGGGCTCTGCCCCTCTCACTACAGCAGTAAGTGTGAAGCAGCCAGGGATGGCAGGCAAAATGAATAGCATAGCCAATTACTCCCCTTTTCCACACTATGCAACATTTATGAAATACTTAAGTAACGTTCCAGGGGCTCATATTTCACAGAGCCTCAGAGCAGTTTGAAGTGTAGCTTGTGCTTAGCAGAGGAGCTGCCCTCATGCCGCTCTGACTTTGAGTTTTTCTTTGCACACCAGTGCACAGTGCAGTCTGGGCATCATTACAGTGGCAGTGTCACTCATTAATACTGACTTCATATCAGTCTGCCAGAGTTCGACTGAAAAATATGCCACTGCAGATACAGAGGATATGGACATAGACTATTAGAACTGCAAAGGATAATTTCACAATAAATGTATCAAAGTTACTCTGTAGTAAAAAAGTTAGTTCCCTTCATTTTTCTCCAGTGTAATGGGTTTAGTCATTAAAGCCTTGAAGAAAATGAAACACAGGCTCCACTACAGCACTGGTTCTTCAGTATGGAAGTGAATGTCATCTGACAGTTGTAGGATGCTGTAGGGCACCCTCTGCTACAAAAGAAATCTTGTCATTACTGTCATCTGTGTTTGCTGAGTTGAATCATATGAAAATCATTTTAATGGGAGATTTTAAATTGGGGTGTTGATAATGGGATGTTGTCTGCCTCCATCAATTTTAAATGTCACTCTGATTCAGTAAACTTGGCATCTTAATGTATCCGCTTGTCTTAATAAAAAAAATAAAAAAAAAATTAAACTTTGAAACTTGACTTTAATGGGCCTTCAAAATGTTATATAGCCAAAGTTTTTTTTTGTTAAGGTAGACTAATTTAAAACATTTCACTATCAGTTATAATTTTTTTTTAATTGACGTTCCACAGTTCAGAGAATTGAAGACTTTAATAAAGAAAAAAAACGAACACACACACACACACACATATATATATATATATATATATATATATATATGTGTGTGTGTGTGTGTGTGTGTGTGTGGGTGTGTGTGCGTGTGTGTGTGTGTGTGACTTAAGTAGATAATGTAAATGTAATACTACATTTGTACATGTGGTTTATACAAACATTAACAAACATTGTTAAAGTACTGACAGTGTTTCCAAAATCCATGATTATAAATTTATTGACATTAACAAGATTTCATCTTTTTGTAGCTAACAAATGATGTATAAAAGGTCACTGCTGTTCTAGTACAAATATCATTAAAAAAATAATGGTGATAAAGATGTACTGATTACAACTTGAAATATTCTGTAAATTAACTCACTAATAAAAGACTTGGTAAAACATTAAAAACATAAAGACTGAAAAGGTGAGGTGGGTAACCGATTAATATAGTAAACTCCAGGGGCAATTCTAGGAACAGAGCTTGAGGGGTGCTAAACACCTAGTGAGAGTAGCAGCCCCGCAGACTTCACATTGATGACACATTTTTTACATCATTTTTCCTACCTAAGCAGCAGTTACAGTCTCTATTATCTGCTTTAATATAAATAACTTAAAACAGATATTATTGCCATCATTGTCATTTCACTACAATATATAGACAGCTCTGCCTTTAGCCTGCCTTTATCACTTACTGTATCGGAAGCATTTAGGAACTACTCACTGAACTCGAATGTAAACCGTGACACACACTGCTTCAGAAAGGGCCTGGTGGGGAGGGGGGTTTGTTGAGAGAGTAGATTATACCATTTGTGAAGCAGCGGGGGTGGGGCATTTCTGTATTTTTCTTGTTAAAATATTTTGTTTAAGTCATATATAATTTCTATGGATCTTTTTTTACATTTATTTATTTCAGCTTATGAGAGAAACTTAAATTAAAAAAGACTTTTTCCCCTTGTTTTTAGAGATGATTGGACTCAAATTAGTGGAGGACTAAAAAGGGCTAGAAATGCCCATGGTCATGAATATTGACTAATCTTTTATTATATTAGATGTGTACCACAATATTTTTTTAATTTAAGAATTAATAATAAATATGAGCTTAAAATATAGACATGCAAGTAAGGCATTATAATTGTTTCATTTAAGTTTACATTTTGGTAATATTTTTTGTTGGAAAACATTTTAAAAATGCAATAAATCTGAAATTTGTTAATTCACTTGAATCTTTATTTAACAGACAAAAGGATGTAGAAAAGATTTTCTGTGTTTTCAGTGACAAACTGTGACCCTGCCGCATCCCTGCCCATACCCCTACCTTGTCTATGCCTGTCACGTGTTCTGTGTGTGTTTACATGCTGTCAAATCTCCATATTCTCTCTGTTCCATGTGTATCATCCACATCATATCTCGTCCACACCCCTAGTCATGTCATTTCAGTTCATTGCGTTCACCTGTGTCTTGTCTGCTCACAGCCCTCTCCCATCTTATGTCATGATTAAGTGCTTTGAAAGCCATCCCAGTGTTCCAGTCCTCATCCGTACATGTCAACCATGAATGTCTTCAGGTCATGTATATGTCTCTATGTCATGTTTATCTTCACAGACAAAATTGTATTAAGTCATAGCCACATTCTTTGTTTTGCTTTGTCAATAAGTCAGTTTTTTTTTTAATCCGGTTGTGTCCTCACCTCATCAGCCAGAGCCTGCTTATGCAAACTTAATTCTATTTGTAAGGAATAAACAAATAATTAAACTGATGCTTGAAAACCACTCCAAAAAGCTGGGACAGATGTAGGTTTACCCCTGGGTCTTTTCTTTTAATTACACTTTTTAATTGTCTAGAAATTGAAGATATTAAATAATTGCATTTAATTAATTAATTAATTTATTATATTAATTAATAAACTGCAGTTTTGCCAATGACATTTTCCTCACATTCTCCAGTGTAAAAGCCACACTGTTGTAACTCATGCAGAATGAGGCCTGGCACTGTCCTGCTGAAATACTCATGGAATTCCTGGGACAAGATGTCATATTGATGGTAGCATGTGTGTTTCCATAATACCAATGTAAGCATGCACATCAATGGTCCCTTCACATATATGCAGCACACCCATGCTGTGGGCACTGATGTACCTTGTTGTCATCATAGATGCTGTTTTTTGCACTTTTGAACATTAATAACAGTGTGGTTGGTCTTTTTCATCTTTGGCACATAGAATCTGATTATTTTTCTCACTGAGAAAATCTTTGTGTAATACAGTTTCTATGCAGAGGTTTTAAGTGACAATGAGGTTTCAAAGTACTTTCATGTCTATGTGGTTATGTCTATCATCGTAGCATGATGGTTTCTCAAACAGTAACATCTGAGTGCTTGATATTCATACATATTCAGCAGTGGTTTCCACCCTTGGCCTTTTCATGGTATTATGAACTGTAGATGGTGAAAGATGTAAATACTTTGAAGCCTTGTGCTGAGAAACATTGTCATTGCACTGACTGACAGTCCTGTCACTAAAATTGGCCTGAAGTGGTGAACCACAATCCATCCCTGCTTGCAAAGACTAACATTTGGTGGATGCCCCTTTTATACTTAATCTTGATGACCTCGCCTGTTTCCATCTAAACTACTAATTAAGGAATCTTAGTTATTAAGCCTTGAGTAGCTAAGCAGACTAAGGTGCTGTCACTATCATCTGAGGATCACGTGTAGGAATCCCAGGTCATGCTGCTTGGGCAGCCGGGGGCCAAGAGAGCAAAATTGACCATGCTCTCTCCAAGCAGGTAAGATGGCACTCTCTCCCCAGCACTATTAATTAATGTTGACTGGCTCAGGTGTCTACCAGCTGATCCATCAGAACTGGATTTTTCTCTAAGCGCATTTGGCTGCCCGGCAGCAATGTATCAGCAGCATTTGGAAAAGAGGCGGAGCTTGACTTTACATGCATCAGAGGAGGCCTGTGTGAGTCTGCATCCTCCTAGAGTCAGTTCTTCACAGAGCTAATAAACTCTGCTACTGCCAGTCGCTAGTCCTTCATGCTGTTATGTATTCTTTTGTGCATTGTGCTTTAATTGCAGCTAAACATATCTTAGTGCTGTTATAATGGGAACCAATTGCTTTTGCTTGCATGTGCCTGATTTGGAACCCTCTCTTTGCTGTATCCTGGTTCTCCCTGGTTCTTCCTAGTTAATGGGTCTGCATAGAATGCTGCTGTTTTGTCTCCGTATCGATTTGTGTTTTATGTAGTGCTGCTGCTGTGCTCCCAGTTTTCTATTCCTTTATTTGAGTCATTTTACTCCCTTTGTGCTGCCCAGAAGTTGCTGTGTCTGAACATTCAAGACAGGGTTTGTTCTCTTTTTCTTTCCATCCTTCTTTGTATGCATGTTTGTGTTGTTTACCATTGGATCACCCCCCCCTTAGATAATTTGTTTCCTTATATTATTTCTGCTGTAACCTTTAGCTAATTTGGGAATTGCCATTTATTCTAGTAGCTCCACCTTTAGTTTAATTCCACAGCTATTCACTATAGAACAGAATTCTAATTTGTGTCTTGATTTTTTTAGACAAATAAGCAATAAATCAGTTCTATTTTTTCTCAAAGGACATGTCTCATACTTTTAGTTAATGAACCTGAGTGCCTTCTATTTTTTGTAAGGTAACTATTTTTCAGAGTGAAATTCTTGGGTTGGTCTTCATTGTATTGGAGTTATTTTAAGGGCGTGAAATAATTAATATCTCCCCACTTGACCTGCCACACAGGCATCAATTTCTACATTTGTATATGCATAAAAAGAAAATAAATTTCTTGATTGAAATCACTGAAACTGTATTCTTTGTCCTTTTGTCTGTTACATAAAGGTTTGAGTGAATTAACAGATTATAGATCTGATTTTACAGCATTTTAAGAAAATGTCCCAATTTTTCTGGAAAAGCAGTTTGTGCATACTGGCATGAATTCTGAAGTTCTGAAGATTCTGAAGAAATTCTGAAGAAATAAAAATAAAAATAAAATGGTGCATTATTATTGTAAATGCCTCATTTCCTCAGACGAAACAAATGATTTATTAAAATGCTCAAATTGTTATTTTTAAGCTAGTTGTTACATATTAAAGTGAAGAATATCTCTATAAGAGTTATTCACATGGAAATTTCAGATTTGTTTCCTCTTTATCTTACATATACAGTACCAGTCATAAGTTTGGACACACCTTCTCATTCAGTGTTTTAATTAATTAATTTTTGTCTTACATTATAAATGAATACTAAAGTCATCCAGACTATGAAGGAACACATAATGAATCATGTAGTAAACTTAAAGGTAAAAAAATTGTTAAAAGTGTTGTTTTAGATTTTAAATTCTTTAAAGTACACACAACTGATGTCTCAAACACATTAAGAGGCAAGAAATGCAAGTCATGAACTCTTGACAAGGCACAGCTGTTAACTGAAAGCCATTCCAGGTGACTACCTCATAAAGCTGACTGAGAAAATGCCAGGAAAGCTGAGGTGCCTACTTTGCAAGAGGTGCCTACTTTGAGTAAAATATAAACATATTCTGGTTTGTTTAACACTTGTTTGTTTACTAAATAATTACATATGTATTTATTCATAGTTTAGATGACTTTAGTATTAATCTACAATGCAGAACATTTTTAAATAATGAAAAACCACAGAATGTCCAGAAGGTGTCCAAACTTTTGCCTGGTTCTGTAGACTAATACAGTGGCAGTTCTTGATACAAAAAATCTTGGTAGACAGACACTGACTTAATAGGCAAACTACCATTATTGGTACTCTGATTATATGACAAAATAAGTTTGATTATATCTATTTAATCAAACCACCACAAATAATAAGTTGGCCAAATGACGGTATCAAAAGTACTACACAATTCTGTACCAGCTGAATGAAGACGGTCATATAAGTATTGCCTGTTCAAAAATGACCTGTATAAAACTTTACAGAGGGCCCCAGTTTAATCTAACAGCATATATTCAATGGGTCTGTATCCTTCATCCTGGTCAAAGAGAAGCAATACATTTTTATGACAGCTAGCTTAAATTATGTCAGCGTGCTCTAGCTTTCAGTTTGAGTGGTAAAGGGTTGTGGGGAGCTTGTCTGTATAATATGAGAATTTAGTTAATTTTAAGATTTTGTTCACATTATGTTCATCAGACCTCCAAACATTATCCCATTATTTTATCTTACCTTGTCTGTAGTTGGTATTGTGTCTTAAAACATGGACAAATAGACAATCGATAACTAATGGTTTACCTCTGAAAAGAGCATCTGTTAAATGTTATATAAGCAAAACATTCCCCAGTCAAATGTTTTATTGTCATCCTAACATTGGCTAAACATGCAAATCTAACTTGATTAAACAAATGAAGCTGTTGAGAGAAAAAAAACATAATACAGTGTATTACATGTATGTAGGTTTAACTAAACATTTGAAATTTAGACAGTGTCAAACATCCTGTTAAGTAGCACCAGTGTTGTTTGTTGAACCAGTGTTGTTTTCATGTTGCTGATAACCTTTCACACACTTATTTACCTCCCTTTGCCAGAACAAGCATACACATCAGCCCAGCCTGAATTGTGGTTGAAAATCAATACAACTGCTTGGTTGTATTTTGTATAAAAGAAGAAAAAGAAAAAAGAGGGAAAGAGGGAAAGAATGAAAGAAACCAATGTAGCTGCACCTGTTTAAACTGCTCTGTCTTTTAGTCCCTGATCAATTCATTCCTTCTGTCACACAAAACTGGGTCTCTGTCCAACATACAGCCTGAGACTCTCCTTTCACATTTAATTCTGAATCAAAACACTGGCTTACTGTAGTTTCCCTACTAATCTTATACTACCTCTGCACTGTGATTCTTTCCTCTGTGTGTTATGTCCAAATGAGACTTTTAGGCTGAGGTTTAGTTATTCTCCTCTTTAGCATGCTTTGATTTGTGCTATTAGTGAACAGCTCATTAGATTAGATTAGATTCAACTTTTGGCAATGTGATTTGCAATTTGTCTGCATTTAACCCAGTGAAACACACACACTAGACTGTGAATATGTGCCTGAAGTGGTGCGTAGCCCTACCCATGGCACCTGGGGAGCAGTTGGGGGTTAGGTGCCTTGCTCAAGTTTTGTCCAGGGATCGAACTGGCGACCTTTCCAGTCAAAAGACCAGATCCCTAATCACCAGGCCACGGCTGCCCCACCTCATATGATCTGGACCAGGGGTTGACAACCCACGGCTCCGGAGCCGCATGCAGCTCTTTCATCCTTATGCTGTGGGTCCGCATGCAGTTTTGGTCCCGTGCCACTTTTACCTTCCTAAAACAGTGTTACGCTATATTAAAAGGAGACAAGTCGAGCACTCGGACCCAGCAAAAATCCAAGCTGTTTAATTTGAAACTTGTTTCACTTTAGACCGTGCACAAGCTAACCGATTGGCTCTGCCATTTCTTGCTAACGTGATTGGCCGTCTCCACTGTCACTCTATCAAACAGGTCTGGACTTGTAAACCGGCATTTTGCAATTTGGCCCACAGTCCATGTTCACCTACCACTGTAAATTGTTAACCTGTTGTATGTTTGTTCTGCCTGCGTTACGTCAGCCAGACATATTTTAATATAAGAGGTTTCATATTAAAATCCATTAACATTAACATCTGAATCTGTGTCTGTGTGCGTGCGTCTACCAGTCTGTGATGAGACATTCATTTACATGCCTCCAAGTGTAATTATTGTTAAAATAATTCAGAATTTCTGCTTATTTTTACTAAAAAATTTGGAATAACTTTATGTAAATGAGGTCTATTGACCGTACAGTCCAAGCATAAGTGTAAAATTGGTGATAATGAGTTGGAGTGAAGTTGATTATAAACACAGAATTTGGTAATAATTTTATGTTACATGCTTTTTAACAATTTATTAATATTTTATTAATGATGAATATTCATTTTATTATTGATATTTATGATTAGTTTATATTAGTATATCATTAATAGTAACTACTATTTATTAATAACATATGTCATAATATGTAAGTAATATATTAATATGTATTAATTAATAATAATAATAATTTAATTTATGTTCAAGCACCAAATCAAAAAAGTTCAAAATGTGTTGATTACATAAATAAAATTTATTTTTCTCTGTAGCACTTCATGGATTTTATAAACAATGCACTATAGTTGTTCGTGCAAAGTGTAAAGGTAAAAAAAAAAACAATATATACAGTGTTATCTTCATTTTGATGTCAAAAAGTATTTGCGGCTCCCAGTGTTTTCTTTTCCATGGAAACCAGATCCAAATGGCTCTTTGAGTGTTAAAGGTTGCCGACCCCCTGATCTGGAATAAGCTTTTCCAGCATTAACATACCTGTTTCCATAATTCAGCTGAGTGATCAGCCCCTCTTAAGTGGGTGCATTAGAGCTAAGAATGTGCTGAGTAGAGTTTCTCCAGGATCAGAGTTTGGAAGAACTGCTTTATATAAAAGTTAAAAAATAAATAGCACGCCGCTTTAAGATTACAGAACTGAAATGTGTCAAATGCAGAGCAAAACCATGCTAAAGGTTAGAGTTACCTTTACCAAATGTACTTCTGTGATGAACTGATGGATTTTGTGCTCTTTCTCTGTAGTGTGAGCGCACAGAATAATGAAGCATGAAGTCAAAGAGAATAATGAAACTGCAGGCATTTGCAAATTTAAACAGACATTTATCATTCACTCTAAAGTGTTTGATTCTTCCACAGAAATGGTCTTAGGCTCATTTCAGACCCATCAGCAATTCTGAACACGCAACTTTCATTTTCTTGTTTAATGCCAATGACATAAAACCTATCAATCACAGTAATTGAAGTTTTAGTTCAAATGAAGATGATCTTGAGCCACATCGCATCTCAATAGTACATTTCTGATGAGATTACTTTTCATAAGCCTGTCATATTATTCCCATTCATCAGCTTTTCTTTGATCAAGACAGTACAAGTGGTTATGACCTGCATTCATATAAACTCATATTCAGACTAATTTTGCAACAGCCTCCAGAGAGCTGACCTATTATTCTCATAGACTCTTCTCTCTCTCTCTCTCTCTCTCTCTCTCTCTCTCTAAGGTGTGAGAGAGTTTTTGAACAGAGCACTAAGCAGGACAAATGTCTGGATACAGAACAATACACAGAATTCATAGTTGAGTATCACACATGTTCCTTCACTTTGATTTCAAGAATTCTGTTATTATTTCATGTTTCATTCTGCCCCCCCAATAGTAGTCACAGTGAATGTAATCTGCTTCCAGATGCATATGATTCAGCACAGATTTAACCCAGTAAGTCAGAAAGAAGCAGACATCAAGTGAAGTATCTTTATTGTACTGATTATGATAAAGATTGCAACAAGTAGGACCATAAATTTTATAATCCCTTATTAGTCCCACAGTGGGGAAATTTGACCTCTGCATTTTACACATCCATGCAGTGAAACACACACACAAGTGGTGGGCAGCCCTCTCCATGGTGCCCAGAGAGCAGTTTATAGGTGCTTTGCTCAATGGCACTTCAGTCATGACCTGCCTGGGGATCGAACCAGCAACCTTCCAGGTCTTGTATCAGATCCCTAACCACCAGGCTGCCCCAAAATGCTCCTGGCATGAGGATCGAACCTGTGACCTTGGAATTATAAGCACAATACTGTAACAAACTGAGCTAACCACAACAACACAAAAAAAGCTTGTCAGAAATGGGATTCAAACCCATGACTCCAGTGGAGCCTTAGGCCTTAGTCCTTAGATCTTAGATCGCTCAGTCATCCTGACTAGACAGATGGTCTGGTCCAAATCTGCAATTCTTTAAAAAATGAAAAAATTAGAATCTTACCTCATCACCAGCTCCCCAGAATGTAAGACACACTGACATTTATATATTCATCCAGATATTACATTGTTATTACACCACTGAGATGAGAAATACTCATTTCTGATTGGCCGGTTATTCTAATATAACGGGACATAATTGAAGTAAATAAAATATACGCTGTGCTGATTAATTTGTGATCTTTAGATTAATTCTCAGTATACATAAATACACAAAATGGCTAAATGTGTGGCAACTGGGTGGACAATATTGAAATACTTCACCAGACATTGTCTCATTGTCCCATGTGTGGGATGGATCTATAATGTATATGATGAAAGGCTTGCAAAAGTAATTTTATCCAAATTTTAAAAAGTCCATGAAGCAAGAGTCATTCATTCATTCATTATCACACCTGTTTATTCCTAATCAGGGTCGCGGTTAGTCCCCTACCCCCTCACTGGGTGCAGGACAGGGCAGTACACTATTCAACTAAGCCCAGTACAGGGCGCCAGTCAATCGCTGGGTGAACACAAATGCACACACATACACATACAAACACAGACATATGGACAATTTAGAGTATCCAATTCACCTGACCTCCATGTTTTTGGACTGTGGGAGGAAACCGGAGACCCCGGAGGAAACCCACACAGACACGGGGACGCTTCTCTCAACCTCAGCCAACTATTTTAAGATGAGTATCAGTATGTTAACTGACCGTGTTAGGTCCTCTGCTTAGGTCTATGAGCATAGAGTGTGTTAACTGACCGTTTTAGGTCCTCTGCTTACGTAAATAAGTATTGAGTGTGTTTACTGACCGTCTCAGGTCCTCTGCTTAGGGTTGCTAAGTATTGAGTGTTTACTGACTGTTTCAGGTCCTCTGCTTAGGGTTGCTAAGTATTGAGTGTTAACTGACTGTTTCGGGTCCTCTGCTTAGGGTTGCTAAGTATTGAGTGTTAACTGACTGTTTCGGGTCCTCTGCTTAGGGTTGCTAAGTATTGAGTGTTTACTGACTGTTTCGGGTCCTCTGCTTAGGGTTGCTAAGTATTGAGTGTTTACTGACCGTTTCAGGTCCTCTGCTTAGGGTTGCTAAGCATTGAGTGTGTTTGGGCTGTCTCTAGTTCTACGTATTTCAGTATTAGAAGTGTTTTGGTGATCTCTGACCCTTAGGGTCCTCTGTTTATAGATGCAGAGTGTTTTTGTGTTTGCTGACCGTAACGTCCTCTGTTTACATTAGAACAGAGTGCTTTTGTGTTTACTTGACCGTAGCTTTATATAGTGTATTTGTTTGGATTGTTAGTCCACCGTTCACTCATATTGTGGGTTTTGTGTTGACCGTATGTATGTTTGTGTGTGTTGTAAATAAACCATGTGTCTTACTGCAAGTTCCTTTCCTTGCTGATCCTTGACTGAGCATAACAGCCGCCCTTGAAGCAAGAGTCATCACTGACTAACAACAGTACCAGTAACTACAAGTATTACTAAACTTCAGATGAAGAGAGTTGGTAGAGAAAGCATTTTGATAAAGAACCATGCAAAGCAATGAGGATCTTGGATATAAAAAACAAGAAAAAATATACGGCAACATAGTTTGGCTGCTGCTATGAATTCTTCGTAGTACTGCTCACAAGTTCCTACTCTGACCTTCAGCTGAATCCAAGATACTTGATAAATAATGTCTCAGATCAAAGCTCAAAGATCTGAAAAAAGAAAAAAAATGTGAGAGAGGTGAGACAGAGATGGACGCTAGCACAGACAGACAGACAGACAGACTGACAGGCAGACAGAGGGCGGCACTGTAGCTACATAGAGCTGAGAGGAAAGCAAAGCATTAGAAATTATTTTACATACTTCTGAATTACAGAACATACATCAACATGCTAAGATATGTGCAATCATAAAAATGATAACAACAAATAAAGTTAATTAACCTTTATATTTTTAAGAGTGTAGGACAATACCTGAGTGCAAAACAGCAACAAAGCATCAATAGTCCATCACCATATGTGACAGTGAGAATCACTTCATATCTGTCTTTTGTCTCCAAATGTGGTGCTGGTGGGTATGACCAACAACTTCTGTGATCTTACCATATCACATTTCATGTGTACTTTTGATGATAATTAAATTTTTTTGTCTCTTCCAGCTCTTTCCATTAAGAAGGAGATACAGGAAAATGAAAACCAGGACAAACCGCCTCAAAAACCAAAAGCAATCATGGCCATAAACTCAAAATAACACTACTGTGATTAACTCAAATAGACTTTTGGAATTTGTCCACCATTCATTGCTTGCATTTTTTGCATATATCCGTGAACTCATACACAACCCGGTACAATTTTTGTATTTTTTGCACAATCATGCTTAACTTTATATACTGTATATACCGTATATAGATCATATCCTATTTATTTATTATTCTATTTATTTTACCATACACCTTGCACTGAGTCAATTGCACTGCAATTTTGTTGTTCTTGTAAAAGTGACAATGACAATAAAGATTTATCTATCTATCTATCTATCTATCTATCTATCTATCTATCTATCTATCTATCTATCTATCTATCTATCTTTCTAATTTTAGGATTTGGCATTTTGTTCCTTTTAATGCATATTTTACTTTTTTATTCTATTCTTTTATGGATTTTGACATTTTAAACCCTCAATTGTTAACTAAACAGTTACTTGTGAACATGTGATTGTTGTACTTCTCTTGGCTTTAAATGGTTAATGCAGCATTTTTTAAAAATAAAGTAAAGCGGAAACATACACTTCAATCCTAAGTGTATGTGCAATAAGTTCTACCCACCTACATACCTACCCACCCACCCACCTGCCTATCTACATACCCACCCATCTATCTACCTACCAAAATGGCCCTAATTTTGTTAGTGTAATTTTAACAACCCTTGTTCAATATTGTGCTGACTTTGCAAACCCTAATTGCAGTTTTTATTTCTTTGCAACATTAACAAGATGTGCTGTCATTTTACAATGCTTTAGCTGCTAATTATGCCACTCCCACCAAAGTAATTTAAAAAACGGTTAAAAGTTGTATGTGCTTGAAGATATAGAGAATCTTTGCCTTTTCCTTCACCTGCTGATATTTATTCACCTTACTTATGTCTGCAAATGCACTTCTTTGATAACAGATATCATTGAATAACAACAGTGTGATAAACAGAAGCACTGTGATCCCTGCTAGCACACCTGACAATGGCTATATTTTATCTGTCTGTCAGTACTCTAAACTGCCTCAGATCCTCAGGGAACCTTTGAACTGATCAGCATCTGGGGTACCAGACTGAAGTTCCGAGTGACAAACACATAACATTATCAGGAAATTTCAGGGAAATGTTATAACTATTATATTTTGTTGTTGTGCATGACATGATTACAGCCATTAGATATGTAGAAGTCAATGAAAACAGAAGATAAAATTGCCATAAATTATGTATAATATATTACACAGAGATAAAAATTGTATTCTGAGTGAAACCAAAAGAGGTTATAAAAGATTACATGGATCAGGTGAGGTGTCAGGCCAGTACTTGCTCTTGCAACAAAGTCATGTGCACCTCTTTTGATGATGTCATAAATATTTTATCAATGGGGAAAATGAGGGCTTTCACTCCTTGGTCATTTAGAAAACTTTTTTTGGATGAAACACCAAAGCAAGCCAATTAAACACGAATGGCAAGGAAATAAAGCTAATAAAATAACTTTTACATCATGTAATTTGTTTAATTTCTAGGTCATTACGTCAAGTACATACAATTGGTTATACAGTAGGCCTACACAAGCAATACCTTTCCAGTGAATCTTTCTTCCAAATATGACCACCCACAATATATTTTCATTAGTGGCTACCAACACTTTATTTTTTTAACCTGATTTTCTCTCCAATGTGTTTTGTAGCCAATCGACCAAAACATTTGTTGACTCTCCCTATCACTTGCAATGGCCCTGACTCTAGGAGGGTGCAGACTGCACCCCCCCTTTCATAAAAAAAAGAAAGCAATTAAAGAAAGTTGGAAAAAACCTGCATTACACTCACCACACTCCCATCTATAACCCACGCCCCCCCCCTTTCAAAAATCCTGGATCCGGGCCTGCTCATTTATGTTTAGAAATAAATGTAATGGAGCCAAGTAGATAGATAGATAGATAGATAGATAGATAGATAGATAGATAGATAGATAGATAGATAGATATATACTTTATTAATCCCTTGCGGGAAATTCAGGTCCCAGCACTGCTGGCAGGTCAGCCGCTTGCGCAGCGCCAACCTTAATACAGAAAATAAGGAAAACATACATGAGGAATGTAGGGAAAAAGAGAAACAAAACATGGAAAACATGTAAACATGTGATACATGTGAAAAAAACTCTTTGCATAGCACATGTAAGAACAAGACATAAGCTGATGAAGACGTTTGGTTCAGTTCAGGAGAGGATGGGTGGGGGGGCAGCCGGACCAGCACAGTGCCTGCAGCAAGTCAGTCTGTGTTCAAAAGTCCTCAGATGGCAGCGAGGCCACAGAGTTGCCATAGAGACAACCTTGAATTACTCCAGAAAGTCCACAAAGTCCAACTTTGTTTAGGTTAACGAAGGAAGGGGAGAGATAGAGTCTCTTTGAAGACATTCCTCAGGGGAGGTTAAATCTCCAGGCACCTCTCGAGGTCATCTGAAGATAAGGGGGAGCCG
>BRDA01059032.1:0-20000 GCA_036984385.1 Crenuchus spilurus
GATGAAGTGACTGAAATTGCTCTACCAAATCATTGAGCAGAATGCTAAAGGGTTAAAAAAGCTTTAATGACAATCATTTTTTCATGATTTTTTTTGAACATGCACTGTATGATTCAGGCTCATTTAGAGGACATTTCTGTCCTCTTTCTTGTCTTTGCCCAAATAGCTCATTGCTCACTGCCTGTGGACATTTCTGAGCTCAAGCTGACCTTACCAAGATGCCATTCTAGCATCTATAAAGCATCTATAAAATCAGTTTGACCACAAATTACATACCTTCTTGTAACGTTCTTACCACAAATGATCAAAAGTGAATTCCCTACACTGAATGCTGCTCAGCAATAACACAAGTACTAGCAGTCATGCTGTGATTTACCATCCATTTCATATTAATGTACCTTAACAGCGCCCACCAGAAATCCCATCAGTTTCTGAAACACTTCTCCAAGCATCGTTTTTTTTCTTTATGTCCCAATATATATGAAGATACACTATACAGAATGGGGCAAGTTCAAGTCTGCAACAGTTCCTCCATCACTATAGTAGGAACAAAAGTCTAGATAAGAAGTTTCAGTGTAGCACAGATAGTCTGTACCACCCTGCTCAATTCCCATTAGTAATTACTACAATCTTTTCGCTCATAATTCATCTAAAGTTAAGCTTCACTCAACTTTGTTGTGTTGCTGACTCTGCCACTGTGTCAACAATGTTCATGTCTCCTGTCGCTGGAAATTGCCAACTCCCATTGAAAATAAATGATGTCCAGCTGCTTTGCCATATCGCTGCACTGCAGATGTGAATGCAGGGTAAGAGCTTATTAATGTTCTATTCAAACACCAGCGCTGTGAGACTTTGGTTTATATTTATGTATTAATGTGAATATTAAAAATGACACTTTTAGAGTCTAACAAAGTAAAAATCTATGAAAGTTCAGCTATTTAGATTATGTTCACTGCATACTGTATGAATTGAGCAACAACCGACGTCATGCTCTTAAAGGAGCAGTGCTGATAGCAGAAATGGTGTCCATAGGGGGTGGAGCTGCATCTCAGTCTAAATCTCATCTGCTGGTTTGTCTGTATTGATGCAGTGGATGGATGGATGGATGGATGGATATATAGCTAGATGATGGATAGATAGATGGATACTTTATTGATCCCAGAGGGAATTTCTAGATATATATTAAAGGAAATACATAATTATTGAAGAAAAGATACATTCATATATTTAAACTGATGTTAATGCCAGTACTGTCCAGTTTAATTTTTCATTATCTTGAAATTAAAATATTATTGTATTATTGAATATTCAGGAATACAAATTTAGTTTTCAGTATAATGTATTGTGTCCACTTATGAGACTATGTACTGCCTGTAAATTCAGAATTTAATGAAATATTTAATCACAAATAACTACTAAAAATAATTCAGTTAACCATTATTAAATATTTTAATTGTTTTACTGAACTTACACTGCCCCATAGCATCAGAAATTCTGGCCTCATTTTGACTTCACTTAGCCTTCAGGGAATCGGTGCCGCAGACACTAAACATGCAAAGATCAACAAGGAGTGCAGCGTAAAATTCACGCTTAATCTAAATCCAGACATCAAACCAAATGATTGTCTTGGAAACTGCTGAAAGGTTGTTTAAATGTCTCACATACTGTCCACGTTAGTGCAGTTTATAAGACGAGAGCACTAAAACAGATTCAATTAATCGATTGATGACACAAATAACACCAGCATCCAATTTGAAACCCCTGTTCCTGACAAAACACACACATACCTCATTAGTTCTCCCTAGAGGTGTGCCATCACGTTAACATAGAAGAACCTATCAGGACCTCTGAAGGGCTTTAGCCCTCTTCTGCCTGTCACATTAATTACTCCATAGTGAAGCTTAGCTCTCTTTCTTACTAACACTTTCATCTGAAGCTAGCACTTTTCTGTGACTTTTAGTCTCTCACTCTCTTAGTATTACAGTATTTTCATCTACACTGTTCATTCATGGGCTCTGAGGGTTATTCATGGGGTCATAGGTTTGCACATCTCTACAAAAAACACATCTAAACAGTTTTAAATTGACTCAACACAGAGAGTATACTCTAAGATTGACATGCTAGCATCTTCACAATCTTTTACTGGTTCTATTCAGAAGCACTTGGACCCCAGCTGCTCTTCAGTAAGCTTTTTCAGTGCCGTTTTATCATTCTTTATCGTAACGCACACACTACAAAGATTAGTATGGCCACATTCTAGCTATAGGCTGTTCTGGGATTAACGTTTTTGTACAGGTTTTAACACCTCAGCCATGTTCCTAGCGCTAGTAGCAGGAGATAAATGGAAGACTAGTGAAGCACCATCCTCAGAGTGTGTCTCGTTGCTCTTTAATGCTTATCCATCATTCGTGCACAGATTACAGAGATTACGTGCAGTCACCCGTGTCTCTTGATCGCGCAAGCCCTTACGGCTTCGCCGTCAAAGCTTCTCACAATTCGCACCACATTAACTCACTTATAAGCCTCGTTAGGGCAGCTGGAATGGGAAGCCTGACTTCTAGTAAGCACTTTAGGCTTCTCCCACTGGCTTACTTAACTTTCCATTCTTCTCTGTCTTAGAATGTAGGACTAGCATATTCTTTTCTGACTGAACGCTGCTCTAGCATATTCTGTTTTAGCATGTAGAGCTAGCATATTCTTTTCTGACTGAACGCTGCTCTAGCATGTTCTGTTTTAGCGTGTAGGACTAGCATATTCTTTTCTGACTGAACACTGCTCTAGCATATTCTGTTTTAGCATGTAGAGCTAGCATATTCTTTTCTGACTGAACGCTGCTCTAGCATGTTCTGTTTTAGCGTGTAGGACTAGCATATTCTTTTCTGACTGAACACTGCTCTAGCATATTCTGTTTTAGCATGTAGAGCTAGCATATTCTTTTCTGACTGAACGCTGCTCTAGCATGTTCTGTTTTAGCGTGTAGGACTAGCATATTCTTTTCTGACTGAACACTGCTCTAGCATGTTCTGTTTTAGCACATAGGACTAGCACATTCTTTTCTGACTGAACGCTGCTCTAGCATGTTCTGTTTTAGCATATAGAGCTAGCATATTTATTTCTGACTGAACACTGCTCTAGCATATTCTGTTTTAGCATGTAGAGCTAGCATATTCATTTCTGACTGAACGCTGCTCTAGCATGTTCTGTTTTAGCACATAGGACTAGTATATTCTTTTCTGACTGAATGCTGCTCTAGCATGTGCTGTTCTGTTTTAGCACATAGGACTAGCACATTTTTTTCTGACTGAACGCTGCACTAGCATGTTCTGTTTTAGCATGTAAGACTAGCATATTCTTTTCTGACTGAACGCTGCTCTAGCATGTTCTGTTTTAGCACATAGGACTAGCACATTCTTTTCTGACTGAACGCTGCTCTAGCATGTTCTGTTTTAGCATGTAGGACTAGCATATTTTTTTCTGACTGAACGCTGCTCTAGCATGTTCTGTTTTAGCATGTAAGACTAGCATATTCTTTTCTGACTGAATGCTGCTCTAGCAAGTTCTGTTTTAGTGTGTAGACCTAGCACATTTTTTTCTGACTGAACACTTTGCGCTAGCATGTGTACACTTACTATTTTTTCTCTGAATTAGCATGTTCCTAGCTAACAGGTTTTGGTTAGTAGAACATTTTATAAATTTGGTTCTTAGAATGTTCACTCTCTCATGTTTTCTAGATGTTTCAACATTTTTTTAAATGTTCCAGTAATGTTGCTGCAATATGAGGCCCTCGCCTACAATATATTAAAATACTGATCACACACAGAATAAAACTCTTTCAAACCCATTTTGAAACATGATTTTAAAGTGTTATGAGAAACAATAAATAATAAATAAACAGCTTATTTAGAAGAGATAAAGTATATGAAGCAAACATGACCTGACTTATCTTTACACAGTCTGCGCTGAATGTCCTTCACCGCGTTAACTGCTGCTAGTAACTGATGTTACTTCAAACATTGTCATGTTACTGTCTGTCTAACTGGGAATGTTTTGAGAGAAACATTGTAATTCAAACCATTATTACATCATGTTTTCATAAGGTTCCAGGAACATTATTTCTAACGTTATAAACTAACTTTCCTGGATCCTTTTAAACATGTTGCTCTAAAAACATTCCTATAATGTTCTCTGTTAGCTGGGTTGTCTGGTTTGGTTGCTATCTTGACATGAAGAAGTACAACATTGTTCACTAACATTTTTATAATAAGATCAGCTTTTGAATTCAAAGCTCTACCAGCGTAAATGCCAGGCCTAGGCTAATTAAAATAACAAAGCTGGACACTATAGCCTACTATATCATAAAATCTATTGTTTATTCCCTTCATTAATGTTCCACAAAGTACTGGCCATGATGGCACTTGTCCTGCAGTTGCACACTGTCTGCAACTGCTTTGTAGTCCAGGGTATAGACTGAAACAGCATGTCTAACATAGTCAGTCAGATGAGCATCTGTTCAGAGAGTGATGGTGATTTTTACCTGTGAAAATGCCATCTCACAAAGCTATGTAGTTCCAAAAAAGGCCTTCACCTTAAGTGTGTGTGATGAAAGAGATGGATATCTCTAGTGATACACAAACAGAAATGATTAAAAGAACTGGTCTCTTGACCTGGCTAACAACTCAGTGTCATTTTGTAGGTGTTATTATAACAGTTATTATTCCAGGATGAAGATTTTTTTCCTGGCAGTCCCAGAACATCAACAAAACCTAAACAAAGTTTATTTACAAAAGAAAAGGTAATTAAAAAAGTCTTCATTCAAATACACTCAAAGAAAGGCAGGGTCATATCTTTTCCTGGTCTTCATATGTGCTCTCTTGGAGTCCTGTATTCTTTGCAAAAAAACATCATCTGAAATCTAATATTACTCATTTGAGAATGTTATGAGTAGGGATGCACCGATACCACATTTTTAAAAACCGAGTACCCCACTGCAATCTTATTCTGAGTAATGTTAATAGACCTTCAATACGATGATTAATAGGCACTTAATCAGACATTTGTTAGGGGAAATAAAAGCATCAATTTCAGATATGGAGATATGGATATTGGTGGCATCAGTCCCATCACATCAGTCTCCAACTAATTTTAGCAAATCCATTTTAATATGACCCTTTACAACCTTAATTTTCATAATACCTGGAGGCAAACAAACGTTCTAGGCTGCTACTCCAGGCTCTTGGCAACCAACTTCAAATTTAAGATGCGCATACAAATTGCAGTTTTGTTTTTAGCTCGATATTCACTTAGAAATTTTAAACTTGCACTTTTTATGCTGTGAATTTTCTTTTTAAAATCTTTCTTGTTGATTTTGTTAAGATTGTAAAGAGGGACATTTTTCTGTATTTGAAAATAACTGCACAAATAACTGTACTTGAACAGTTGAACCGTGTTCTTTGTCTAAGAAGGAAAACATGATTTGGGATTAGAAAGATTCCGGCAAGTGGGCCTTCAGGTTGCATACCCTGTTATTCATATTCCCTGGCAATGACAATGAAGACACATCGTGAATTTCTCCTCAGGGACAGATGTACAAGACGTGATGAAAGAAAGCTCTCCTTCTTTGGTAGATTTATCACACATATCTTCAGCCCTTCTACTTTTGCCTGCTTCATCAATCCCTGAAGGACAAGATGACTATCGCATAGTGGTAATTAGGACAATCTTCAGAAGTCACTTTGTGTGTGCAGGGTGTGCACTGTATATTAACTTTCATATTTCTGATTAGGCCTCTTTGTCACTGGTCAAGCAATAGAGACTAGATAAAATCTCTTGCTTTCTGGGTGACTGATGATTTCAGGTGATTATTTTATACTGATATCTTTGTGTACCCAGAAACACCTTGGCACAAAAGTCCAAGACAGTTTACAGGAATGAATCAGCCATAAATCATCATAATTTTCCACTTAACCCAGCTTACAAATGTTGCTTCTTTAGATCAAAATCTATGAAGCTAATATTGCTACAAAAGACTAGAACTCAGTAGTCACCTAAATTAGCCCAGTGGTACACATACATTACTGATACTTCTCTAGAACACTTGCTGTTAGCAATAAAAATGAATAAAACTTCCATCCTCCACATTTATGATGGTCATTAACTAAAACTAGATCACTTTTTGTTTAAGGTGGTGGATGCAGTACTGAACTCATGAATTATTATTATTTTTATAGTTCACAGTATACTAATCAGCCATAACATTATGACCAATTTGCCATATAACACCAAAAGAGATCCAGCCCACCAAGTCCTTGACTCTGCAGGAGTCATCAAGTCCTCTACTCTGAAAGTGTTCTGTGATACCTGGCATCAAGAAATTAGATCAAATTCTTAAAGTTGTGAGGTGGAGCTGTGGCTGAAATTAGTTTTCTTCATAGGGTGTCCAGGCTCTCCCTTAGAGACAGGATGAAGAGTTCAGATATCCGAGAAAGACGAAATGAGCAAGTTGAGGTGGTTCGGGCATCTGGCTAGGATGCCTCCTTGACACCTCCCTGGTGAGGTCTTCCGGGCATGTCCAGCTGGTACTAGAACCCAGGGAAGACCCAGGAAAGACTGGAGAGATTATATCTCTCAGCTGGCCTGGGAACACCTTGGAATCCTCCCATATGAGCAAGAAGAGGTGGCTGGGGAGAGGGATGTCTGGTTTACTTGATTTGGGTTGCTACCCCTGCTACCTGGATACGGATAAGCGGATGATGATGGATGGATGGATGGATGGATGGATATGTCTTCCCACCCAGTAGGGAACATTCTCAGAATTATCTACACGTTAGAAGTAAACATCATCAAAATAACATCAATGGAACATTGTAATGATACACGGTCTTTATTCAAGTAGTGCAAAATGATTTAATTTGTATAGTTGGCTGTTTGACTACATCTGGGGTTAGTGTGAAAGTTGTTTACAATAATCCTGTTTCGAATTGAAAGTATTGAACAGAATATTGAACTGTAATAAGCCATTGTAGTAAGAATAAGCTTTTGAGGAAATGATTGATGTCTTTTTTTCTACTTTTTTTCTCTCCTACAGCATTGTACGTTTTTAATCTCTCTGTTTCATAGCCAAAACACTACACTGTGAAAAGGTCACAACATTTTTTATTATTTCATTCAATTACATAATCCAGTTTTTTCTTCCAAAACTAAGCTGCAGTATAATAGTTCAAAATCCGCTTATTATGGAATGGTCAGGCCTTTAGAAAGACGTGCCCTGTCGCCCAGGCTAGCTCCCCACTCAGAAAGTGTTTGTTTAATCTAAATGGTAGGGCTTACACTAAGACCAAATCATTACTGATACCGCAGTATTGCATGGATTATAGATTATTCTTGATCCATAAACTTTATTTAGCATGACATAAGAGGATTGGCCCACTATGTCTTATTTGAGATCTAGACAACATCTGATAATCAGGCGGCATTTTTGCATTTATACAAGAGCAGAATGTGAAATGTAGATTTTAATTCATTTTTAAATGTATATTTTAATGTATTGTGGTTGAGATGAGCAAATACTGGCCTTAAATGCTGGATCCAGATCTGGCCAGATATCTGACTGATCTGGCATAGGGCTTCTGGGAGTATGATATTTAAAGCATCTTTTTAACCAAGCAATGCGATAAAACAGCTGGACATCATTTTCAATCATAGCTGGACATTTATGGCAGCAGAAGGCAGTGGAAACATTGGTGCCAGAAGTGGACGGAGTCAACAATGCAACAAAGTTGATCAAATTTTAACTTGTAAGTACATTAGGAGGGATATGCATCCGTCCTAATGCACTTAAAGTTAAAATTTGCTCAACTATTGAGAATACCAGTGGCAATCAAATCATGGGGACCACACTTTTTCTTTGATACTCTAAAACGATTTCACCCCTTTTTGGTTCCTATCCAAATTTTTGCTCTGTTGTAGTGATGGATGAGAAACTGTCATGGTAGGATTCAGCACTAGTATTTACAGTGTATGAAATGTTAAATAAGCTGCTGAATACACTTGTGATTATTTGTGGTAAGAACTGCCGATTTTTTAGACATTAGTACAGTAGCTGCTATGCCATGGCAACCAAAGGTCAGCTTGAGTTCAAAAAACGCCCACAGGCATTGAGCAATGAGTTACTTCACTGTATGAGGCAAAAATGGCTGCCATTGTGAATGCAGTGTTACGTTTCTTAGAAGTTGCTGGTTCCAGACTTATGTTCCTCACTTCTAGCCCCACCTGAAGAAAAACAGCCAATTTACATTGTCTTTAGTGTAGTGGAAGTAATCCTTCCACACACATAAAAAAACAAGCCTTGGATCGTCTATTGGTATGTGATGTTCCTCAAGGGTACATCTTCAGTCCTCTTTAGTTTGTATCAGACTCCACTCACCCTGTCCTGACTCTCTAGATGTTTAGATTTATCAACCTTAAAGTTTCACTCCACATGTACAGTATGTGGCCCCAATAGGCCAAGGCATGTTTGGAGTCCACAGTGTGGAGGAAGTTGAACTAAACCATATTGTCCAGACTTTAATTATGATCTAGAAGCACTTTGAGATGGGGATTGTATTTTTACAGTAACCACTGGGCTACTTAGGTGATTGTTAAGTTCTTGTGTTTAGCAACATTAGCCTAGCAGCTCCAATTCTAAACTCAAGCAAAATTTGGACTCTAAAACTGTCTTAACTTACATCTTAAGTAAATGGGAAATATGATTTTGAACCATTGCTTTAAGGACCACATTGTACCTTTTAAGGGTTTGTTTACAGTTGGTCTGCTGTTCCAGCACATACCACAGAGGCCACTATGTGAATTTGGAGGCTACTGTTGGTAGGTACTGACCATTGCTCACCAGGAGCACCTTGCGACACTTGTTGCTTCAAAGATGCTGTAGCCCATTCACCTGGCCATAACTAGCCTGCTTGACACTTGTCAAAGTGGCTCAATTTTGTATGCTTCTGTATTTTGAGATCTTAATTTTGGTGACTATTGAGTGTTTATTAGCAAATTGTAGCTCCAGTTCTAAATTAAAGAAGTAAAGTTTGGACTCCAAACATGTACAGCCTGATTGGCTAAATCTGGAGTAAGAGGGAAAATGTGTAAATATGATTTTTGAGACAACAATTCTAGTGTTCCAGTCCCAGTGTTGCCAGATTGGGCAGTTTACCACCAAATCGGTGTGGATTTTGTTTGAAATAGCTTATTAAGTTTAGCAAGTGTTTACATGTATGAGCAGTTGTACTTTGTACTTCAAGTTTATTTTATTTTTACTTTTGAAAATAGATTGTGTGTCCCATCATAATTTAATGTTGGTGGATTCTGAAACACATATTGACTGGAAAGCCCTGTACCAATCTGGCATCCTTCCCAGCCCTCCTTAATCAACATGTTTGAGAAGTCAGTAATGTGCTGGAACAAATCAATCAAACAGTCAATCATTGAGGGTCAGTAATTACCAATCAATCACTGAACAGATCAATATGTGTTTGTAAAGCAGACTGCCCTCATGACTGTGGTCCAGGAACCATCTTCTTAAATTAAAATACTTTACAGGCATTGGACCCATAACCATGAAAGGAGGAATGACTTTAGACTCATTGGCTAGTGCTGCTCTTTATCACTTTCAAAGACAAAAGCTGACCCTGGATCAGTACTTGTAGCTGTGATACGTTTGATAAACATTGGCCTTAGTCTCCTCTCATCTCCTCCAGTGTCTCCTCACAGACAGGACAGAAGTACTTAATACATCAACAGTGTCAGATGTAAGACTTCAGCTCACTTCAGTGCTCTGCAGAAACTCTCTGCTCTCCCACAGCTCCAAACAGAGTGAGTTTGAAAAGGATTTTTTAAGTTGCACACCAGCAGCTCTCACCCGATGAAGCACCCCCCATCCCCTGCCCCCCAAAAGACGGCAGCTACACCATTCAAAATGTCTCCTTTTCATCTCCCCTGAGATGCAAGGCACCACTTCCAGTGGCCTGAAAGGAATGGAATCTGAGAGCTGTGACATTTATTAGTTGGCCAATCTAGCTGGAGCTCCTGTGGGTAATAATGCCATGGAAAGGACGAATGTGGGGGGGTTTGCATGCTGTTTCTTTTTCCCAGTGTTCACCAGTGGTTCACTAGTGGTTCACCAACGCTGGCTCAAAAGAGTAGCCACACTGTAAAAAATAAACTTGCCTTGTCGTTAACCTAACTTAAATATTGTAGTTGGTATGACTATCAAGCATTGAATTTGTTGTGATAACTCAATATTTCATGTTTATATGTTTACTAACTACGCTTCCTGAGTTTACCTAACTTAAAATTTTAAGGCAGCATGGACACTAACTTTTTTAAGTTGAAACAACACGGATATTTTTAACAGTCTGCTTTCTATAGTACTTCTTTTTGACTTGAGGGTGGGGTGTGTGGGGTGTGTCTTATAGCTTGTGCCTTACACTAGAATTTTTACAAAAGTCTTATTTCATCATCACATTTCAAGCAGCCATTAATCATAAGTAGCTCTTTAGAGACAGCCCAAAGTCTAGTAGAGCATTATTAGATAAAAATACTGGAACTTCTCAGAGATGATAAACTATTAGTGCATCTCCAAAAATGTAAATATCACGAGAAAGTTCATTTGTAACCAGAATTGAATTCAAAAAGTAAACTGTCATATATTTTTTTCTTACATGTAAAGTTACACTTCAAGCTTTTTTGTTTAATGTTGATATTGTTTGAAAAGTAATTTAATCAAACTTGAAATTAGAAATTAGAACCATGAACTATTTTTGCATGATAAAAGAGGAATGTGCTGTAGATTGTTCTAAATAGAAGCCTTTTCAAAATGGTACATAGCACCAAAAATGGTTCCTCTATTAATACAAGCTTGACTTTTTTATGTAATTTTTGCCCATTTTTTCCCTTTCCCAATGTGGTAGTTGCCAATTAACCCAACCCATTAGGACTCTCCCCATCACTTTGCACTGTCCCTGACTCTGGGAGAGTGAAGACATGCACAAGCCTCCTCCGTTGCATGCGATACAGCCACCACCTCTTCTCAAACTACCACTTGATACGCCGTCCCTGGGGAACCAACGCACTCGGAGGAAAGTGCAGGGTCTCTAGTTTTGAATGGACCAATCAGTAGATGCCTGAGCCAGCGGACATTACAATGTGTGAGTGATAGGAAGAGAGAGCGCCATCTGCCCACCCAGTGAGAGCACTGCTAATTTTTGCTCTCTTGGGCCCCGGCTGTTGATGGCAAACAGCATGACCGGGATTCAAACTTGCGATCCTCTGGTCATAGTGTCAGCGTCTTAGCCCGCTGAGCCATTCAGGGCCCCAAGATAATTTTTTTGTGATATCTAGAGAAAATTTTTACAAAATAATAATAATAATAATAATAATAATAATAATAATAATAATAATAATTAATAATAATATATGAAATTAACAATAACACAACTTTAGTGAGTATTGAAAAGTTAATTGTATTAACTGATTTATGATATTATTTGTTATGATATTAGTATATCATGTAATAACTATGTCTTGTTTAAACACCAGAATTTCAGAGTCATCTAAAGTGCTGCGTAAATTCCATTAAAATTCAGCACCAAAAACTCTCAACCTGCTCAAATCTGCAACAAAGTCTCAGAATGGCTCACTGTTGAGATGCTAGGTTCACAGGGTTAAAGTATATCCTGCAAGCATAACATTTTCTCAGTCTTTCCTCAGTGTACCCTTATTAAGATGCTGGTTTTCGGAGTGGTTTCGATTGATTTTTACAACAGCACACCATAAACCCAAGGGATGAGTGACCATGTTCTGATTTTTGTCCGTCAAGTGAAAAGGAAATGGTAATTTTGCCATTTCTCCACTGGAGACTGGCGCAAAAGATGTTGAGATGATTGGGATGTTGTCCCGAGACTCAGTTTGACTGGACGAGCTCTCCCAGAACAGTGTCCTGGTGGCCCAGAACATGGCAGGATCTTTAATGTCAGTGTCTGCCATGCTCCAGCTAATCGTGTTTGACAGGCTCCTGGATTAGTCAGGCATGGCCAGATGGCCTCAGGATGGCCAAGTCCTCACAGCAGGCAAGTAGTAGGCTTCATCTATACAGGTCCACTGGATCTCTGTGTCTGTAATTTAAGGGCTTCACAATATGATTCTATGCTATTGTTATTGTGATGTCGTAATGTGCTTTTCTGAGTGTATTGTGGAAAATGTTATTATTTTTAAAATACTGAGTAAGTGCATGTGTCATAACAAACACAGATTTACCTTTGAACAACAGCTAATACATAGTAAGTGTGCAAACTGAATAGGAACAAGGAGCTGATTGGATTTCCTCCCATTATGACATATTATTAGTACAATTTATTAGATTTTTCTTCCTTTTTTGTTCTAAAACAGCTGTTGTACAGTGAAAGTACAAATATTTTGATGCTATGCCATATTGGTCATCCGTAGGTTGCAGGTGTTGGATGATGCAGTGGTTGACTATTCTTTTGAAAGTATGGATGTTCAGGTGTATTGTTCATGTACAACAAATATTACACTTTTGTAGACACATTAGTTTATGTTCAGAGTACTTTTTAACTATAAAACTATTATTAAAATGTAATAACAGAAGGTGGCCCACATAACTCCGCCCCTCATTCATTCATGCCCTATATAAACCCTTCAATTCTACCTGCCCCTGAAAACTTAACACCTGCCACCACCCTTCACCTCACAATTTTTCTGACTATTTATAACTGACTATAAGCCCAAATCATCATTATGTGGTCCTTTCCTATTAAAATATTGGCTAACTACTGCCCTGCCTGACAGGAACGTCACTGCTGTACCAGTATTACTGTGCCACCATAACATTTTCATGGTTACATGATGCTGCATGTTATTTTTTTCATCATCATGTAAATGTACAAAGTGAAGAAAATATCAGTAGAGTGGCATATTGATTGCTCTGTACCACTCTCAGGGGTTGTTGTTCCTCTCTGTCATCAATGACCTGTGGGTCAACACTGTTAAGCATTAGGGAAGCACTGAGTGAGTCCACTGTCAGTACAGTTTCACTACAGCAGGTCTAGAACATCCCACAAACTTAGCAGTTTCCAAGATGAAACTACTCTTCGCCTCGTACCCTGTTATCATGCCCACTTCTACATTAGTCAGATTGGGTCCTTTGCTCATGATGATTGTTTTAGATTCTGCTACAGCTGACTAGTGTGCTCACTTATTTATACATGCAGCAAACCCTGTCATGTAGCATCTGTGACATCCCAGGAAGAGTTCATTTTAAACCAGGGGTCGGTACAATATTCTGATAAGACTGCATATCAAATCATAATCCCTGTAACATACCTATCTTATTGCCAGGTCCTTGCCAGTCCACATTTGCTATCTCTTTATATATCTCTCTAACTCTCTCACTCAGCCAGGCACTCAGTTTCTGACTCAAACTATGAGTACAGTGTGAATTCTTTGTGAATCTCATTGTATCTTTCTGTCTTTTATTGTTGTCTTTGAACAGGCGACCATTCATAGCAATATCTATTCAACTAGGGCGCTTACACTTAATGTATAATCCGGTCACAATTATTTGAGATAATTGCAATTATTTCACTGACTCCAATTATTTTCCATGATTATATCTCCCAGTCACCTCTTTATTTGGTAATAAATGGAATATGCATATCGTGTACCATCATCAGTTATGCTGAAGCAGATAAACGTAAATGAAGAAAGCAGAATTTATAGAAATGTCTTGGACTTGGACAACAAACATGGTAATTGTTAGGTTTACAACACTTTTCTATGGCAAAGGTGAGAAGTGTTTGTTGAGCCTGAGCTGTGGTAAGAGCTACTGTGTATAATTTAATGTTGCTGTTGCTGTTTATTGTTTTCTGTATTCACAGCTACATCCTAGTCAATTCAATACCAAAGTCACATAACCTCCATGTTTTTGGGCTGTGGCAAGAAACTGAATACCCTGGAGAAGAAAATTGAAACTGCATCCAGTTGGAGACCCAAACCCGAGGCTTATGGAGCTTGAATGTTTGTAGCGAAGCCACAAATGATTTTGAGGAAAGTGAAAGTAAAGCCTAAGTTAACACGGCCCCTAGTGACAGCCCTAAACCCACCCATCCAACCTTACATTCTCTATTTTGGCTACAGTGTCTCGTATCCTGTGGTTATACATTTATTTCTTGGGGCACACTGTCTTCCCATCCAATTAGCAATTCAGACAAATTGTTATATCAGTTATGCACCCTTACCAACATTAGACTGTGAAAAGAGTGAGATGTTCAGGGAAAGAGTGCATAAACTTTACTTTCACTTTCAAAACGTCCAAATTTAACAGCACAGTATGGTGACAAGTTGTTGGTTGGTTGTCTGCCTCCGGGTTTGGGTTGCCAGGTATAACAATACATATCCCACACAGAAACTGAGACATGTATATGGCTGTGGAATTCAGAGATTAACAATCAAAAACTCAATGTGAGAAAAGGGATCAAATCAGGCTCACAATCAATGATTGACTTGACTGTCATCACTAATATTTGTGGTTAGCAAATCCTGTCTTTCCTTCAGATAATACATATCAATGTAACTCAAATGTTTACATAATAGCAATACATTTTCCTTCATTTTCTGTCAAGAGGCTCATATACACTGTGACCTTTTAACATTTGTGTGGGTTTTATTTGTGGTTGTTGTTAGTCTGGCATTAAAGGTGGCATTAATATTCTAAAGGATCCTTGACCTTTTTCTGTCCTAGATAAGCAACCTAACAACAGAAGCCCTGATCATTTTAAAGGCTGTAATTACTTTTAATGCTCGTGTGGTTCACATTGTTAAGCTGTATTTTCACTTTCTAAGCTGAGACAGGAAGTGACGGCTCACAGTCGAGTATCAGGAGAGTGTTACATTATTCACAGTCAACAGAAAAATACACTTTAAATACATACAGATACTAACTGAAGTACTCTTCACTTTCATCCTCTTTCCTTGCTTTACTTTTATTTTTCTTCCTTGTTTTCTTAGTTGTTCTTTCATGCTTTCTTTTTCTTTTTTTCTTTCTTTTTTCTATCTTAATTATTCTTTCATTTCTTTTTGTTTTTTTGTCTCCTTTATTTCATTTTACATATCCTTTCTTTGTTTCTTTCTTTCTTTCAGCCCTTATTTTGTTCTTTTTTCTTTCTTTTCTTTCTTTGTTCTTTCTTTCTTTCTCAGCTCCATCCCTTCTTTTTTATTTTCTTTCTTTCTTTCTTTCTTTCTTTCTTTCTTTCTTTCTTTCTTTCTTTCTTTCTTTCCATCCTTCTTTTTTCTTTCTTTTTCATCTTCATTTTTTCTGTTTTCTTTTGTGCCTTTGTTCTTTCTTCTTTTTATATCTTAGTTGTTCTTTCTTTCATCTTTCTTTTTCCCTTTTTCATTATTTTTATTCCATTGATTTCTTTAATTTTTTCATACTATCCTTCTTTCTTCTTTTGTTATATGTTTCTTTTTAAATCCTTATTTCCTTTTGTCTCCTTCTTTTTTTCTTTTTTTTTTCTTTTGTTGTTTTTTTTCTTTTTTTCTTAGTTTTTTTTCTTTTCTATTCCTTTTGAAAATGTAGCTGTTCACTATCACACTTCATTATAATCTGAGCTCTTTATTTTTCTTTCAGAATGGTTTGCAAATGTTGAGTTTAGCTGCTGAAAATCCTCCCTGCAGAGTTCTGGGCAAAGCTGCTGATGTCTTCAGGTTCTGGCAGCACTGTTCTAACCTGAACACTGAACACATTCATTGCTTGTGTTAGATGTTCTGTATTAATATTTAGTGAAAGTCTAACCATAATTCTAATCTGTTCAAATGAAACCTGGGTATACATACACAAACAGATATTTTGAGCTCTAAACAGATGATGGCATTGCATCACTCCTCTAGTCTCTGGCTATCCATCATTCCTCCAGGAGCTCCTCGGCTCATAGTAACTGTTCCCTGTTATTGTTTGCTTCACACTCTGTGCTGTAGCTCCTCTGCATTCTTGCTCTGCTCCTCAAACATCCAGAGTCTGCGCGTTGGCCTCCGGAGCTAGGAGGAGTTTATTTCCATCACTCTGCCAATTATAGCTCACCCCAGGCATCTGACGAAGTCCATGCCAGACAAGCTTTCAAAGCCCATCTTCTTTGATTACTGTACTGCCTGTTCTCAGTCACCACCTCCACATATCTGGTTAAACCTTAATTAATGCTGTATTCATGCATTTGAATATATACCCATTCCAGCATTCCAGATTAGTCACTGATCAGTTGACATTCTTCATACTCTCGGGGCCATCCAAACATGGTATTTTTCAAGCGGTTCAACCTCCAGTCTACATAAAAACTGGTATTTAACAAAAAAATAAAACAATAGAAACTCTTCAGGATGTAGATTTTTAAAAACTCAGTTTTGAAGTTTTTATGTGGACAAAACAGAGATGGCATCACACCATTAACTTGCTTTTACCAACAGGTTTTCCATCCATCATGTTTTTGCTATTAAATTGCTATTAAAACTGATTGGATAAAGACTCAAATAAAAAAACACCCAAATATCACCAAAAAGGGTGCAAAAGTTAGAATATCTCTTTAAAAAGGTCACTTAAAAAAGAGCACATATAAATCTTGATTTTGCTATGAGTTTTAATCTGCATCTAGACCCTGTATTACAGTACCCTATTTGTTTGGGAAGAAGAAGCTGCTCACATTTTAGTGCAGAGATGGATAAACTAAAATAAATGAATGTACAGCTTGATGTTGCTGTTGTTAGTGTTGTGTCCTGTGGAAACACTGTTTTTCTATTGAAATTTTATAAATGTGCATAATTGGAAGGAATCCCAGCCAGTGATCATTAATAAGACTGGACTGATAATGTATGTTGGGCTATAAACATTTTATAACTATATTAAGCTTTGTCTTTTCATTACACTGTAGTGCAGAGGCATCAGAAATGTACTGCTCTGTTACTCCAAGTCCTCCCCGTGTCTACCTGGGTTTCTTCAGGGATCTTCCATTTTCTCCCACAGTTCAAAAACATTAGGATGGTTTGGTATAAAATTACCTCGGAATTAGCCAAAAATACAACCTTGCTGATATGGTATTAAACAATAATCAATCAAAACAACTGCTATGTTACTTTTTAAATCAAATTAGAAATACCAGAAAAACTCCACTAGTCATGTCTTCTCGGGACTGTATTGCTGTTTCAGAGACAGCGGCGCTGCCATATCAGTGGGTACAAAACAACATGCTGCTGTTTGTCACACTGTTAAAAAATCTCAACACTCTGTGATCTATGCAGTTTCTGTGTGAGATAGTAGTGGAAAGATTTCAATTCTTCAGTTCCAAGTCATTGGTATAAACTTTGGTATTGACTTATTTTGTCGACTCTTATTGTGTTGATCTTACATTCATATGAATTCAGCTTATGGTAATACCATTTATCTATCACCCTGGCACTGCATTGATTAAAATGAAATGGAGTTGATAAGTTCTGATCTTATGCAGCACCTGTGTGATGTTTTATTATCCCTGTTGGGCTGGAGGCTCATGTGGGGAGGCTTTTGAATCATTTTTGTGTTATTGTATTCATGGACAGATTTGCAAGAACAGAGAAAAACAGACAAATATCTAGATATGTGTGGGTGAGGCCTCATATTAACTGTTACTACAGTGTTAAAAATATAGTTGCAGTAGAAAATTCTTTGAGGATGCTGTAGAAGAACACTTTTGCTTGCTTAAAAAAGCCTTTCTAAAGGAATCCAAGTAACAAACCTTTATACTTTCTATTTCACAATCATTATTTGTCAGTTTATCTTCCATTTGAGAAATGTGAAGTCTCTGAATTTAGCTTATTTTGATAATTTTTTAATTCATAGGGTGAATTTGACTAGACACTTTCCTAGAGCATGGTGAATATATAACTAAGCTATGAGCCTAGGAATATTCCTCTTACAAATAAATAATGTTAGTATGGTCCCATGATAGTATTTCCATGATACATTCAAATATAGCATGTTATCTAACAGTATTATATAAAAATGCCATGTTATTTATATACACTTTCTGCACATACAATAATACTTTCAGAACAGTGATTTTAAACCACTTAGTTATATATATATATATGTTCGTGTGGGTGTGCCTGTACTGTACTAATGCAGCTCCAAAAATTGGACCATTGTGTTAAAGTTAATTATAAAATGTCATATTTTATATTCATTACATGTAACGTTTCAAGCCTTTTTAGTTTTACTGTTGGAATAAAAATGTGGTCAAACTCAAAATGATATATATTCTAATATGAAGGTGAGTCAAAAATTGGTACTAGGTCACTGTATCCATAATAACTGCTGTGCAGATTTGAACTTGTTACTTCATGCCATTTATGACTGCAGTGCAACAAAAAATGGCTGCCTCACTTATGATTTGCACAGTTAAACAATCAACAATGTGCATTACATAAATGCTCACTGAAAAGCCTAACATTCAAACACAACACAGAGGACTGATATCCAAGAGTATTGTGTTGCATGACAATGCATATCTACACATCCCTGTCAATACTGTTGACACTCCAAAAACCTGGTTAAAAGGTCCTCCCTTTAGTCCTGATCTCACCCCATCACTCTCACCTGATTTGTCCCCTGAAAGAAGCCATAAGAGATTGGAGATTCATGTATGTTGATGAGGTGAAGACCGGTGCATTTGTTACAGCTGAGCCAAATACATGTTTTAATGATGGAACACAAAAGCTTGTTAGATGGACAAAATGTTTTGAAAAACAAGGAGATTATTTAAAAAATACGGTATTTGTCTTTTCTTAAAACGGATTAAAATGAATTCATTTTCATTCATAAATTCATTTATTCATTCATTCAATGATTAAAAAAATATTTTCTACTCACCCTCCTATTATGGATTTCTGATTTTCATAAGCTAAACGGATCAACAGTAAATCATAAAAGGCGTGAAATGTCACTTTACTTGTAATGAATATTTTACCTTTCTGAATTAAGTTAGGAACAACACATTTCTTCACAATATTCTTTGTTGCTGTGGCACTGCATATTTTGTTTAGATCAGATATTGTGTTTAAGCAGACTTTCTGGCTTTTGTGTCAGATGGTGTCCACCTTTTACATCAGTTTTTTCTGTCTTAGTCTCTGTGCTCACATATACTGTATTGTAATAAATAATGCTGTTCTTGTTTACATATCTTTTTGAAATAGTGACTGAAACACAGCTCATTAACACTTCATGTTAACCAACAGTCACATCTAAGTCATTTCTAAGCTGCTGCTCTGCAATAATTATATAATATAAATAAATAATTTTATAATAGTGACACTGTCTGACAAACCACCACTGATTAATTTAAAGATAAAAGCTGTGCTGGGACTTAGTCAAAACAAAAACTCTCCAGATTTGTCACTAGGAGCTTTCTTAAGTTGCTGAATGGACCTGAGAAGTCACTAACTCTAGCAACAAAACTGCTATATTGGCAAAAATTATTCCAATGCAGCAAACTGCACTCTTACATTTTACAGGGTTTTTTATTTTTTGCCACTCTAGTCAAACACTTTGCATTTCCCAGGAATGCCAAAGGTGGTGTCTGTAAAACTGTCTCCAAATGTATTTAAACTAATAAAAAGTATTAATATTTTCCTGACACTGTACTGCAAATTTAGCACTGGAGCTGCGAGGCTAATGTTGCTAACAAGCACTGAAACTGCATCCAGATCTCAATTAAGGTCTCATAGACTATTTGACCAATTGTGAGCAATTTGGATTCCAAACATATTATAAAATACATGAGGGTTGAAGAGGAGCCAGGATGCAGAGGTGGAATCCAAATGAAAAACTTTATTATATAAACACAACTAAGCAACTACACAATGGTGGCTACAGTACCAAACCAAAACAAAGATGAGGCTGTGGCTATGCTGTAAAT
>BRDA01059032.1:25000-31146 GCA_036984385.1 Crenuchus spilurus
GATGGCAGAATTTAGGTCAGATTGTGTTTTTAAAGTCAGATTGCACAATAAAAGACTCTCTAACAATAGACCTGCTATTAACGGAAATGACTCTGTTTAGTGTCTTCAAAGTCATCAAAGAGCTCTAGACTCTAGGTCACGTCAACAAAAACAAGCCCTCAGAGTGGTAGTGAGAATGTTTTACTTTTGAGCCATCAAACATGCTTGTCTTGCAGAGTGATCTTGAGGTAATAAGAATATTGTTCTGTCCATTAGCATGCATTATAACTCATGGCATTTTAGTCGGCTGCTACTGCTTTAGGTTTGTAAGTAGATCAGAAGATGGGCTCTACGAAACCTCTGGAAGCGTTCTGTAGTGTCTAGCACTAAGGATATTGTTCAGAATCCAAATCAGATTTTTGGCATATCATCATTGATTTTTGATAGTCTGGATAACAAAAAAAAACCCAGATGAAATCAGATTTTTGAAAATCAAATCTAAACCGTATTTGTAAGTGGTTTGAAAAGTGATTACAAATGTGATTTGTACAGATGTTTCTCAGTCTGGACGCTCTGACCAAATTGGATTTTGAAGTGCTTCTTAGTCAGTTGCAGTGTGACAACCAACAACCATGTCAAATCTAATTCTTCATGGAATTGGCTGTACTGAGACGGCAGGCAAATTGGATTTCTCAAATCAGACCTTTGAAATCCACACTGTCCACACTGTTTCTTGAAAGAAATCAGGTCTGGTTTTATATGTCCAGACATCACCAAGCTGCAAGAGTTGGTGCGCAACAATGTAGGCGACAGTGACTAAATAGCTACAATGGTGATTTCACTTTCAAAAGTAAATGCAGGAGAGATGGAGGGGTATCATCTCATTCTCCAAACAATCACAATGTCAAGCTTAAGTTTGTGGTGATGCTATAACTCTTGATTTTCCCAAGAGTCGGCTTTGAAATTCTAGAATTTGACTCAACTCTGTGTTATAATTATATGATTATTTTAACAATCACTCTGCTGCTGTTATTTTTAACATCAAGTGGATAAGTCGACCCTGATACCAGTGGCATAACTCCAGTCGAGACAATCTGGAGTCATGCGTCACAAAGTGAAGCATAAATTTTTGGTGCTCTGCTTGAACTCCAACACTTTCTGATATGGGCAGATGCCCAAGGCGTATGACGTTATGTATGTCCCACCCCAGAGAGGTTCTGTGATGCGCCCTTGGGACCATTGCATTGCTTGGAGCTGACTGAACGCATTGCTTAGAGCCTGGCTATGTTTGCATGATGATCGTGTGAAGGATGTTCGAGTTGGTGGGCAAATTGTTGGTCGATCGACAGCTGTGGTGGGAGGTGGGTGCAACGTTTATGCCAGGATGGGCGGGAGGGTTGTGGGGGTAGCCCGTTAGGAGGGGGCACTGGAGAGGTTGTTCACCCAGGGCGCCAAACTTGGTAGGATCGCCACTGGATGCCAGAGACTTGGGGATGTCTGATTTGACCAGAGTATCAAGGCTGTGTTCAGATAGCAGGCAAATTGATTTTTTCACAAATCAGCAATCACTTCAGGTGAATCACAAATCAGATTAACTTCCATCACTTTGGCTTTGATGTGGTCATTACTTGTCGCAAGTGACACAAAAGGCTGTTTAGACTACCAAAAACCCCCAATCTGGATACAGTCTTTATATGCACAAAAAAAATCAGTTGTGGGCTAGCATTCTGAACAAAGTGCAAGACTGAGATGTATAGCATATAGCATAACAAGAGAACATAGCTTATGTAGCCACACTGGTGAGGTGGCTTTAACTAGGGTGACCAGACTTCCTCTTTTACCCGGACATGTCCTCTTTTTAAGACTTAAAAAACGTGTCCAGGCAGAATTTCACAAACTTTTGTTGTGCTCGAGAAGCGTTTCGTTCACAAACTAGTCTCGCCCTCCCCCTATTCTGTTTGGTTCGCTTGAGTGAGATGTTACGCTATATTAAATGGAGACGCAGCTGAAATCCAAGCCAGTTTCCCTTTAGGCTGCCACAGGCTCATCGATTGGCTCTGCTGTTTCTTGCTAACGTGTGATTGGCCGTTGCCGCTGTCACTCCTTCAAATGGAGTCTGGACTGCAGTTTGGCTTGCAGTCTGTTAACGTGTTCAGTGTTTGTTCTGCCTGTGTCACGTCAGCGTATTTTAATATCAGCGGTTTCATATTAAAATTCATTAATATTTTCATTTGAGTGTATGTCTGTGTGCATGCGTCTACCAGTCTGTGATAAGCCATCTATTTACATGCCTCTAAGTGTAACTATTATCAAAATAATTCAGAATTTCTGCTTATTTTTACTCAAAACTTAGGTATAATTCTGTGTAAATAAGATATATTGACCATACAGTCCAAACATATGTGTAACACTGGTGATAATGAGCTGAAGTGAAGTTGACTGAAAAGGATTGGGTGATAATTTTATGCTACATGCTTTTAACAGTTTATTATTTATAAATAATATGTAATGTATTAATATTTTATTAATGATTAATATTAATTTGTATTATTTTATTAATGTTTAATAGTTATTATTAGTATATTATTAATAGTAACTAGTAATTATTAATAAAGTATAAATCATAATTTTTCAATATTTATTAATAATTAATAATAATAAAATTTATGTTCAAAAAATGTATTTTTAACATGTAATACATCATACACCCCACCCCCCACCCCTCACTAAGGTGTCCTCTTTTTCATCACCTCAGATTTGGTCACCCGCAGAAACAGGAGAGATGGACGTGCATCATCTTGTCCTCTAAACAGTCACCCTGTCAAGTTGTGATTTAGAACTTCCGACAAATTCAGTGATGGAGGAAGCTGGTATACACTACAGTGATATATGTTGTAGTCATGGCCGGCTTCAGTGTGCAGTAAGAGGTGCAGTGTCAGTCCATCCCTCTGCACTTGACATGGTCATTGTTGCATTGCATGTTGCGTTGCATTTTAAATCTGATTTGAGCAGCCAGAGCATCCAGATCTGTACAAATCTACTTGTAATTACATTTCAATCCACCTCCACATGTTTTGATATGATTTTATAAAATAGGATTTCATGTGTTTTTTTGCTGTCCAGACCAACAAAAATCAGTCTGGATACAATCTAGATATGCCTAAAATCAGTTCTGGTGTAGCAGTCTGAACATAGACAAAGACTGAGAGGCATTTCATCAGATTACCTCCAAATGTGGTTTGAATCAGATTTGCAAAAATCAATCTAGATACAATCTAGATATGCCAAAATTACATTTGGGCTCTCTGAACAAAGCCATAAAGAACTCCATTTGGACAAGCCAGCTCTGTTGTCTGATCCAGTTCTACCAGCACATGCTAACATGCCACCACCACATCAGTGTCACTGCAGTGCTGACACTGTTCCTCATCCAAATAATATCTGCTCTGGTGGCCCTGATCATTGAAAAACAGGGTGAAAGGAGGCTATAAAAATATACAGAGAAACAGATGGACTACCTTCTGTAAATGTAGAACTGCAAAGTGCACATATTTAGTCAGTGGAGCTGATAACATACACAATGTGTGTAGATACAAAGTGATCACTTTAATGTTATGACTGATCAGTATACATTTAGCTTAGGTAGTGACAGGTGATGTGCAAGTTTGTAATTAATTATGTAACTACTTTTAAAAAGTATAGCAAAATGGCAAGAATTATTCTATACTTCAGAGGGTTAAAATTATATTTCTATCTGTAAAGATTCTAAAAAAAAATCACCCTCACACTCTGCTGACTGTGATCTGATATTACTAATAAATTGCTTTGCAGACCAGAAGAAAAAAATAGATTGAAGATACTTTTAACCCCCCATGTCCTCCAAATTTCCTCCATCTTTGCTGATACTCAGGGGGTATGACTGTGTCTGATCCAGAGGAAATGCAGCCTTTGGAGGAAGCGCTGCTGTTGAGTCTGTTTGATCCTCTTTCTGCTGGGGAGGTCTTTTTGAACGTCACTCTTTTGGATTTCTATCTGGTGCTGAGGCCTCCGCTGTTGATTTACCCTTTACAGATAAACTACACCAAACCAGCTACAGGCAGTTTTATACAAGCAGAGATAAGCTTCTATATAATTAGCCCCTAGTGTAGATACAGTTATTTTTTATTATATTTTACAATTGCATAAATATCATTTACATTGTGGAATACTTCAGTTGTATTTACGAGTGAAATAAAAATGCAACATAACGTGTTCTATTCAGGGACAATTTTAGCAGAAGGCAAAGGTAGCCAGGTGCCTAAGGCCTTCAATTTCCATTGGCCTTATAGTTTGGGTGACCAGACGTCCTCTTTTTGAGACTTAAAAAACATGTCCGGGTGGAATTTCACAAACGTCCGGGATTTTGTTTAACTCGAGAAGCATTTTGTTCACAAACTAGTTTCGCCCTCCCCTTATTCCATTCGGTTTACTTGAGTGAGATGTTATGCTATATTAAATGTACTTGGGCGAGCATTAGGACCCAGCAGAAATCCAAGCCGGTTTCCCTTTAGGCCGCCTACAAGATCACCGATTGGCTCTGCGGTTTCTTGCTAACGTGTGATTGGCCGTCGCGCTGTCACTCCTTCAAACAGCGTCCGTTTTCATCTGTAAGTTGTTTACATGTTGAGCATTTGTTCTGTCTGTGTCATGTCAGCAGACATATTTTAATATCAGAGGTTTAACAATAAAATTCATAAACATTAACATTTGAGTCTGTGTGCGTGTCTACCAGTCTGTGATATTTACATGCCTCTATGTTGAACTATTATCAAAATAATTCAGAATTTCTGCTTATTTTTGCTCAAAAATGAGGTATAATTATGTGTAAATGAGGATTATTGACCTACATTCCAAAGATAAGTGTAACATTGGTGATAATGAGCTGAAGAGAAGTTGACTGAAAAGGATTGGGTGATAATTTTATGCTACATGCTTTTAACTGTTTATTATTTTTTATAATATTTAATAATGTATTATTTTATTATTCATAATACATTTCTTAGTTATTAATACTATATTATTAATAGTAACTAGTAATTAATAAAATAAAAATCATAATTTGTCAATATTTATTAATAATTAATCATTAATAATAATAATAATAATAATAATAATAATAATAATAATAATAATAATACAATGGATGTTGAAGCACAAAAAAGGTGTCCTCTTTTTCGTCATCTCTGGTCTGGTCACCTTACTTATAGTATACATCTTACATACTGTATATGTTGATACTGAGCATGCATATATATATTTCTGAATCTGTAATTGGCTATAGTACATTTGCTGTACTAATTTCACATATTGTATCCTAATTCTACATTAAAGCTGCAGTCTGTACCTGACCAGGTCTCTCCCCCTCCCTCTCCACTAGGCTCCAGCCTTAGCTACAAAGCCTCTCCTTGGGAGGCAGAGTTGCCAGGTTCACGGTTTTCATGCCAAATTGGGCTTGTTTGATAATCCAGTTGCGGGTGAAAATTCACGGGTGGTGGTGTGCCTTTTTTGGGCTATTTTTAAAAATTACTGCAGCCGCCAAAAAAACAACAAAAAAGTGGGTGTTGCCTAGGGTATTACTTCAACACGGCGGGCAAACGTGTATTAGTCGACACTAAGGAAGTTTGAATACAACAATAACAACGAAGGGAACATAACGATATTAGGAAAGATAGCCTGAAAAGGAGAGAGAGATAGAGAGAGAGAGAGAGAGGGTGAAGAGAAAACAGTCACTAACTAATATGCCAGGTAAATGGGGAAATACGAGGCGGTATTGCAAGGACTGGGAAAAAGAAAAAGGTTTGATGGACTGATAATAAATCCCTTATAAACAAAATACTAAGTCATACACTCACAGTTGTTTTGCCATTTGTTTCAAACGTGTGACAGACATATATTTTGGGCTAGTTTAAGCTTCTGAAGGGCGGGTTTTAGACTGACTTTGGCTGGATATTTTTGTTGGACATGGCAACCCTGTTGGGAGGTGCTCATGGAATGTCTAACACTCAATCAGTGGATTCTTGATAATGGCATTAGGATAGGGTGACCAAACGTCCGTATTTCCCGGGACATGTCCGTATTTCACGTCCTGTCCCGGGCGTCCCGGGTTTTTTTTAAAAAGTGAGGAAATG
>BRDA01059038.1:6068-16536 GCA_036984385.1 Crenuchus spilurus
CAAAATCTAAAATGAAGTTTCATCTGTGTGTTGACTACAGAGTTTGTGTAATTCTCCGTTCTTTACGTTCAGTACTTGAGAACTGTTCTGTGTCGACAATTGACTTTCGGCTTGCATTTCTTGCCTCTTAATGTGTTTGAGACATCAGTTGTGTGTCTACTTTGAAGTAAAATCTAAAACATATTTTGGTTTGTTTAACACTTTTAAGTTTACTACATGATACATTATGTGTTCCTTCATAATCTGGATGACTTCAGTGCTAATTTACAATGTAGGAAAATAAAGAACAAAAGAAAAACATTGAATGAGAAGGTGTGTCCAAGCTGGTACTGTATATATATAAAAAATTAAGGTGAACTATACATGTTACTGAAAAGAAATTAAGTAGCAGAGAAGTTTCAATAGATTAAAATAAATGTAGCTGTTAACAACGGCAAAAGCATTTAAAATAATAAACCAGAAAGAGTTCAAGTCACTGAGGTAGATGGTAGCTCAGCTTGTGAGACTCTCAGCTCTGTTATTTTATTACAGCAGGGTTCAGGAATGCTTTTAGCACCAATTCACTTGACTTAATAACACATGTAAGTAAAGAAAGGTCTTTTTCAGCCGTTAGTTATTCTGCTTTTCAACACTCAACATGGATGTTTTGGGGTTAATGAAATAAGGCCATGTAGAATTTAAATTCTTCATTAATTACAGCTACCGGGTCAGAACATAACAAGAAAACAAGCAAAGCTACAACTAAAGATGAGTCTACACATAACATTTATTTACAATCCAGTATCTTTTAAATGGTCTTCTTTTAGCCATATTAGATCATCAAAAAAAACAATGAATTTTTAGGCCAATTACAGTAAAATTAGAGTTCTCTGGGGTGCGTTTCCCAAAACGTTCTTAACGTTTTGGGAATGTTTTGGGAACTTCGTCACCTCGTACTTATGAACATTCTTAAATTTACGAGTGCTTCCTGAAAGCCTTCGTAAACCTACGAGTGGGCTGACCCTCTCATAACTCCCAAGTTGTTCTTAATTTGGACGTTCACATGCAGTTCTGTCTGAAATACTAAAGAGGGCGCTGATCATCCTTTGAAAAACGCAACACTCATCACACGCATGTTTAATACAAACAAGAATTCATGAACATTTAAATTTTCTTTTGAAAGCGTAATTGCGTCACGTAAATTAGAGGCAGCGTCCTTAGTTCAATACTGTGCATACATGTACTTATTAAGTTGAAATTACTGTTTTCATGAAATAAAAAAACTAACATTGCTTAAAGTATAATATATTATTTATTGATATACACATAAATTACATAAATGCAGTGGGGTTTTTTTCCAGTGTAACATTCGTAGTAGTAAATTAATATATAGTGTCCCAAGCAATGGTTACTCTTTGGCCTACTAAGCTTGTCAACTCTTAACCAATCAAATTCACTAATTAATCATGGACACGTAACCAAGAGGATTTGTCTATTTATACAGTAGGTAGGCTTGGCATGCAATGGACAGCAACTGCAAGTGAAATGTTTTTTGCATGTATGATGTGTAAATACTTTTTTGATGTTTGATTTTTTTAATTATTGTTTACATAACAACACTTTTGTGGATTAATAATGAAGAAATGTATGTAAATCTGTGGTTCAGTTTTCGACTGGCCAAGCCTATTTTCAACTAAATGCTACTTAGGGACTCGTTTGTAAGTTTGGAAGATAAGAAGGCTTTTGGGTAACAGTCAGAAAAATTGCGTTCTTAAAGTTACGTCGTTCTTAAAGTCGTTCGTAAATCACTAAGTTCAATCACTTTTGGGAAACGCACCCCTGGTTGGTTAACAGTATAATATAACAACATCTGCTAGTTTATTCTCAGAAACCACACAAATCTCATCCATCCATCCATTATCTTCTGCTTAATCCTGGTCAGGTTCACAGTGAGTCCTCCTACCCCTTCACTGGGCACAGGCAAGAGCATTACTTTATCTTAGCTAAACTCAGGTGCCAGTCCAATGCTGGGTACACTCACCAGGACACTTAAGAGTACCCAATTAACCTGGGCCCGTATTTATGAAACTTCTTAAAATTTCTCCTAAGAATGCTGCTAAGGATGGACTTAAATCTAAAATTATTCTTAGTTAAAAGCTGAGTATAAAAATTATTTATTAAGCCTCTCAGTCTCACTTTAAGCGAAGTGTAGGAGTAATTCTTAAGTGTCCGTCTAAGAGCTAATTTACGCCACCTGTCAGTGCCGCAAAGGTGATTCTTGGATCACGTCATTTCCAAACCACTGGCAAGAACCACTCACTGCATCGGATTTAGTTTTAGTTTAAGATTATTTCCTGAGAAATGTCAAGATCAAAGTTTCAAAAATGTTGAAATACTTTCACATTTAACTTAAGAATAGTGCAATTATTATTTTTGTGAAGAATGTCTGAAATAAAACACTGTATTCACGTTGTTAATAAATCCAAATAAAAACAAGACTTCATGTTGTTGCAATCATTTATTTGTTGGTGACAAATTTAAACAGGTTCTAGGCTGATTAAACAATTTGTCATGTGCATTTAATCTCAAAGGCAAGTTTTTTTAGTCATTTATTTACATTTTCACACAAACACTGTGATGCTAATTATCGATTCAAATTTATATTTTGTTTAATTAACTGAAAGTCATCAAACATTTCAAAGACATTCTTCCACTCTTGGAAGGTTCGCACGCGTCTCTGTCTTCTCAGTGCCATCTCTGCCCCCCCCGGTGGCAACTCTTAACAACTTAAGAGACCTCTGGAGCAGTCTTAACGTTTCGAGAGAGTAAGAGTGATTCTTAGACTTCAGAGTTTTGATAACTGGCACTTACACTTAACTCGGTGATTAGGAGCAAATCTAAGAATTTCTCAGCACTTAAGTCCAAAATTCCATGCTAAGAAGTTTGATACATACGGGCCCTGATCTTCATGTTTTTACAGATCTGGATGCAGGTAATGACTGAGCTATTTAGGTGACTGTGTTCTATTGTTTCTTTCCTATTTTAGCCTTGCAACACCAGTCCTACAGTAAAGAAGTACAATTTTACATCAAACTTCAGTGATCCGCTCTGAGGGCAAATGCTCAAATGTGTCTTTTTACTTAACCTTTTAGTCTCTTTTAGTAACTTGCAGAGCCTTTCTCTTCAGGTACGCCTCAGCTTTGGTGAGTTCAGGGTCCATGTACATTCAGGCAGTTCGTTTTTCCGTTTGGAAAAACGAACTGCTTGAATGTACACGAACCGTTCATGTATATCTTATCCTCTCTTTGTGATGCTGGGCTGTGCATTTGCCAAATTGTTGTGCTGGATTGATTTACACAGTAATTTCAGAATATTTTGACCACTTACAGGTGCATCTCAATAAAATAGAATATCGTGGAAAAGTTCATTTATTTCATTAATTCAGTTTAAAAAGTGAAACTTTTATTATTTAGAGTGATTACACACAGACTGTCTATTTCAAGTGTTTATTTCTTTCAGTGTTGATAATTAAGGCTGACAGCCAATGAAAACACAACAGTCAGTATCTCAAAAAACAGAATATTAAATAAGACCAATTTAAAAAAATGTTTAATACATAAATGTTGTTCTGAAAAGTATGTACAGTATATACATCAGTACTTGGTCGGGGCTCCTTTTACATGAATTCCTGCATCAGTGCAGCGTGGCATGAAGGTGATCAGCTTGTGGCACTGTTGAGGTGGTACGGAAGCCCAGGCTGCCTTCAGCTCGTCTGCATTGTTGGGTCTGGTGTTTCTCATCTTCCTCTTGACAATAGCTCATAGATCAGGGGTGTCCAAACTATGGCCTGCGGGTCACACCATTTTTAATTGGCCTGCAAGAAATTAATAAATATAATAGAATATGGCCCACACTTCAACTTTTGCTTGAGTGTATTGCACTTCTTAAGTTTTAACACCAGGGGTTGATCAAGGCAGTTGCTCCACCAAAAAGGACAGTCACAGAAGAAATTTACCCCAAGTTACTAAACATGGCAGAACCAAAGAAGCGAAAGGTAGAAAGTGAGTAAGCTGATCTCATCTGATGCAGATTTGCTCCTTGATCAAGTGACATTTGTCTGGAATTTTGGCACGAGTGGCGTCGGATCAGCACCGCAGCTGGATGGCCTGATTTACATACCCAGCACAGCTGATACCAGAATAATTTACTAAAATTATATGCACTTCTGTTAAGTCCAGTTCAGTCTGTTAATGTTGAAAACCGTTTCAAATGAATGTTAATAGGTGTGTTGCTAAGCCTTAAATAACAAGCTTGAAATGTACCCGTCCCATTTACCCCTTTATTGTTTTTTTCTCTGTGCTGTAAATCTTCTGTCTTAGAAGAAGTCTGAGGCTGCTGTTCTGAGAATGAGCTACCAAAGCTTTTTCTGAATAAATCAGTAAAGATCCAATTATGGAAAGTTGTGATGAAGGCAGTTTTGTCTTTAATTATATTTAACAATATAACATATTTGACCACTTTTAATTGATTTTTCTAACTTTAATACACTAAAGTTAAGACTATATACCTAATTTCTACTAAGTGGCCCAGCCCCTCCTATATTTTTATGTATGTGGCCCTCAGTGAAAAAAGTTTGGAAACCCCTGTCATAGATGCTCTGTGGGGTTTAGGTCAGGTGAGTTTACTGCCCAGCACAGTGACACTGTGGTTATTAAACCAGGTACTGGTACTGTTGGCTGTGTGGGCAGGTGCCATGTCCTGCTGGATAAATTAAATCCACATCTCCATAAAGCTTGTCAGCAGAGAAGCATGAAGTGCTCTAAAATGTCCTGGTAGACGGCTGTGCTGACTTTGGACTATAACATAGTGGACCAACACCAGCAGATGACATGGCTTCCCAAACCATCATATCGAATTTAAAGTCACCTGTACCTAATAGTGAAAATAACCATAATCATAATGACTTGGATGACACTAGCCAGATGTCATGGCATGGACTGTATTAGGTCACATGGGCACTTGTGCCCATTCCAACTGCAGCAGAGCACTGAGATATCTCACATTGTGTGATTGTGGGTCAACACGGTGAACCTGACTTCCCAGATGTACTCCAAATGATTGAGATCAGGACATGGAAGCACACCAAAGTCAATGTTGTTCTTCTGAAACCACTCATGTACCACCGCTTTATTGTGATGGCATTATTCTGTTGATAGGTACCATTATCAGAAGAACATCAACAATGGGTGCATTAGGAGCATTAGGACTGCCAATTACCTATTGGTGTTCAGAAACTCATGCAGTGGTATTACTGGCCCAAGATCATGCCAATAACATATCCCCCAGACATGTACACTGCCACCACCAACCTGCGCTTGGCCCACAATTGTCTCTTGGAGAGGGATCTCATTTGTTTGGCAGATAATATGCCACCGTCTGTCCACTTTATGCAGCATATGGAATAGTCTAAGAAGGTGACGTTTTTTCAGCCCTGCAATTACAGGAACTCCTGTTCAAACTGGAGGTGACATTGACAATGAATCTTGGTTAACACTGGCAAGTTAACCATACATCTGCTTCACATAACATACGTAGCATTTTTCGTTCAGTGCTGATCTCTGATCTAATTGGAATCATAATTAGAATTAGTTCCCCTTAGACCCTCCAAAACTGGTGTCACAGTTAGACAAGGTCCCCTTTAGAACTGCCCAAATTGGTACCACATTTAGACAAGGTCCCCCTTAGAACCTCCTAATTGTGATCAATGTTTGATTATGTCCCTCTTAGACCCTCCTGGATTGGAATCATGGTTAGACCAAGTTCCCCATATAAACTCCCAATTTGGGATCATGAATAGAGTTGGTCCTCCTCACAAATTCCCAAATTGATATCACAGTCCTGCCCTGCACCCAGTGAGGGGGTAGGGGACTAACTGCAACCCTGATAAGGATTAAGCGGGTGGGATAATGGATGGGTGGACATCACAGTTAGACTAAACATCCTTAGAATCCTTAGAATCTCCCAAATTGGTGCAACAGCTAAACAAAATCCCTCTTAGAACCTCTTGAACTGGTATCACAGTTAGTCTAAATGTCCCAATTAGAATATCCCAAAGTGAGATCACGATTAGGCTAGGTCCTTCTCAGAACCACTAAATTGGTATCACAGTTAGACTAAACTTAGAATGCCCTTAGAAACCCCCAAACTGGAGTCATGTTTAGACTAAATATTCCCCTTACAACCTCACAATTTGGGATCACGATTGGTTACTTTAAACCCCCACCAGTATCGGTTGTATTGAGTTGCCTTTCTGAAGTGCTTGGGAACCAATATAATCCAGAGCAGATGTCTGAAGACCAAACCTGTATAAAATGGGTCAGAAATGCTTCTTCTATAGATCTTCAAATATTTAAGTTTATTGCATTTATAGTAATTATCTATAAAAAAAAAGATAAATGTTATTCATGCTAAAATTAAAATGTATAAAATCAACACGGTTTCATGTGGAGAAGGTGGTGAACCACCTAACTAACCCCCTGTGAGCTTTGTACAAAACTGCAATCCCCATTTAAGATCAAACTGGTGTTTTTGTCCTGCTTATTGACTGAGTAGTAACATAACATTACCAATACACTCTGCCTCTTTCAGCCAGCTCACTGCCTGACGTCTGCTGCTTTTGTATTCATGCCTCGTACGTTTAAGTGTGTCTCAGTGTTGGAATGAATCCTCAATAGCATGTTGTTTGTAGTCCAGAGTGGATCAGTGCAGCTGTAGTATAATAACAAGCATTAGTACTGTTTGCAATCTGCAGGAAAGCAGTAAGCAGGCCAAGGTAAAGGCAATGACACCTAAGAGCCCACCATCTGTAGAAACTTGGCATTTGCCATTTGCAGTGTTAAAAGTAGTTTCTAATATGCAATATATTCACATAGTTCCTCCCTTATGTGTACACAATATGTCCAAATGTTTGCGGACACCCTTTCTAATGAATGCATTCAGCTACTTTACGTTGGACAAATGCACACAAGCTCTTCTAGTCCCTGTAGAGAAGTAATGCCAAATAGAATAGGACTAAATATGAGCCTATTGGCAGCATGTCTAATGCCCGTCATAGGCTAAAGCCCCCCCAGTATTGAGCTGTGGAGCTGTGTTGTCTGGAATGATGGTGCTCCATTCAATACTTTTGGGATGTGTTGGTGTGCTGATCATTCACCATCAAGACCTCACTAATGCACTTGAGTACAATCAAATCCTCATTGCAATGATACAAAATCTTGATTGTAACAAATCCTGGATAAACATATTTTTATACCACTTCAGAAGAAACAATGATTGTGTAATGGTTTGTCCCACAGATGGGCAATTGGACCAGAAGGGGACCACCCCTGCAGCACAGTGATTGGACCCTTGAAGGATCCCGCCCCCACGACATGGTGATTAGACCCTTACAGGTGACTAGCCCCAAGACACGGCAGTTGCAACTGCTAGTGACTGTTCCTGCTGAGCAGCATGTAGCCTTCTATGGATCTTTTGCCTCATCACAGCGATTGGTTGCAGGGGGCAAGCCCCTGACCCTTTACTGGTCAGAGCCAGTCATCAACTTATTCTGTTCAGCTGGTTGCAGGCCGTTTTAAGCACTCTACCACCACAGCTTGGGGCAGAGTCATTGATCTTCATTCATCACACCACCATCAATTTCCTTGTCTGCAGACCAGGCTTTCGTAGCAGTTGCTCTCCCTGAATTCTGTCCACCTAATTTTCTTTTTTATTTAAGAAGGCAGAGACTTTGGTTTTTTAATTTTATTTTTGGATTTAGTTTTTTTTTTGCCTAGGGAGGAGGTTCTCTGTAGACCCACCCCAGGTGGCAACGCACCTCTGTAAAGAGGTAAAGCCTCAGTTCTACTGGTTTAAGTTGGTCCCTCACTGGGCACCGGGAAAGACATTACAACTATCCTAGCCAAGCCCAGGACATGAGACCAATCCATCGCTGGGTGAACATCCAGTTCACATGACCTCCGTGTTTTTGGACTGTGGGAGGAAAGCAGAGACCCCGGAAGAAACCTATGCAGACACAGGAGGAACATGGAAACTCATGGAAACATAATCACTATGCCACTTTGCCAACCACAGGATATTCTAATGTGCACATCTTTAGACATTTCAAGCATTTATGTTTGTTTTGTTGATCAGTGTAACTTATAACTTATAAAATCAGAAATTCATAATCTCAAATTCTAAGATTTCATTTGCAATGTGACTGAATTATTATTCAAAGAGTATCAACCTTAAAACACAAATAGGCTTGAAATATGTCGCTTTACTTGTAATGAATGTAAAATATGACACCTTTTTGAATTAAATGAAAGGAAAATTAGGCACAAAGGGGAATTTGACCTCCACTTTTAACTCCTGCATGAAGAGAAACACACATTCCCACACACTAGTGAACACAAACAGTAGAGGGCAGTGAGCACACTTGCCCAGAGCAGTTGTGCAGCACTATCATGAAGGTTTTCACCATATTCTAATTTCTGAAGGTGCTGTAGTTTAGCTTGTAAGGTCTCACCTTGCAGTTGATCCTGAAATCTCAAACTTTGTGCTACCTTTGCTTTGGGATGCAAATTAGTCAATGTTTGCTTGATGTTCTGCAGATTCACACATGTAGTTGAAATTTTGTAGCACAACATGGTGCTACACTTACCCATAAAACCCTTCTCTGTGTGTGATGCAAATACACTTAGAAGCATCTTTGCAGAAATTTAAATCAGTCCTAAGACTGTACAGTATTCAGCAGGATTCACTGAACATGTGTTAATCTCGCTCCACTACTATGTTGCTAATTGCTCTGCATCTGATACACCAAGGACCCTAAAGGATCTGGAGGGATTTGTATGGAGGAATAGTCTTACTTCTCCCAGTATTATGAAAGAAAAGTCAGTATTGTTATCTTGGCAAAAGAAAAGTGCGCAAGGTGCTGAATAATTGACAACAATGCCAGTAATTGTGACACTTTTTTTTGTCCTTTGACCTACCAGAATGTCTATTTATCCACATTCATCGTGCACTCATAAAAATGAAGGTGCCAAAAACGATTAATGGTGAAGAACCACTTTTGGCTCTCTAAAGAACCTTTCAATAGATAGGTCTTTTAAAAAAACTCATCTGAAACCTTTTAGGTGAAAGGTTCTTCAGGGAGCAAAATGTTATTTTTCGGCAGAATTGCTCCAAAGGACCATTTTTTTGAGTGTAACTTCAAGATGGTACAGCTAGGTACTTTTTGTCATTAACAAAGGCACCGATAAGTCTGGAGCACTCTCAATACAAGCAATAATATTTCATTTGATCACACAGGAAGTTGAGTTTGCCTTTTTAGCTTAGTTTGTCAATTATAAAACTATTTTCTCGTTTAAATCAAGGTTATTGGAGAAGTAATCTGATCATTTACTTGCTCATTGCCATGAATGCTCTTCAAGATTTCCAAAATGGAGTAGCCAAACTTCATTTTCACTGGAAGGACAAATAGTCCCAGAGCTTGGATCAAGCCAGCCACTCACCTCGGCAGGCTTTTGTGACCTGGCGGTCCTCTACACGCTGAGGGAATAAGAATGCCTGCAGGGCTGCCTGTCTACACCTGAACTGCTTTAGGATTCTGCTCAGGCCTCGCTGGACTGCTTGCTCGGAAGTTGCACGGATACGGAGGCAGCACTGGAACAATCTACAACAGCATCATCAATCAAGGTCTTCCACGAGTTTTGTGCAGAGCCCAGATTAGATCTTAGGTTTTGTGAGCCGTGGACAATCTTGACCTGTGAGACATAAAATATGACTTTAAAGTTGCTGGATTAAGCATCAACCTTCTCTTAGTGTAGCAGCGTCTCATTCTGTGGTGGAGAAATGAACAATGTCTTGAATGTTAAACATCCGTTTGAGATATTGTGCAATAATTTAGAAGTTAATAATCATCCTTGACTTGAAACTCCAAGTGACCATTTGGACAGAGTTTCTTTACAGAGTCCTATTTTTTGTTTGGGTCGTCAGGCTTCTAAATTGATTGTTCATGATTGCTCCAATTGTATCCATCCATCTTGTTCCTTTTTTAGCATCAACTGTTCCAACATAAATGTCTTCTCATCTTCAGTTGGGTTAGTTGGGCTTCAAGTGAAATGTGAGATTTGATTTGCTCCAAGATCCATTTTATTTGCTTTGTGATTTGTTTTGTCTTCTCTGAAACATGTTATTTAAAACAATATCAAGGCAATAATTGTGTTTTAACTTGTGAAAAGTTAAAAAGAATGCAAATTAGCATAGATACATAAAAAATGTCTAAAAGGGTGTCTTGTAGACAAAATCTTGTTGAACTAATTTGAAGAAACAAAGTTCCAGATGTTCTCCTTGATGCTTTTTATTCATCACATTCGAAAACTTGACTTAGCATAATGAAATACTGTTTAATCATTCCAGGGTTGATTTGCAAAGTTTGCAAATGATT